>JBBPBX010064752.1:0-20162 GCA_038048925.1 Garcialebias charrua | reverse complement strand
AATATATATATATACATATACATACATTCATATTCAGTCATATACCCATCTACATATCTACATACGATACCTGCATGTGCATCCCTGCATCTATTAGTGTGTGGTTGTAAGCATGCATAAATGAATAAGGCTTCTCTAATAGAACATTCAATAGTGACCGTGAAGCATCAGAGATCCGCCCCCAAGACCCGAGGCAGACAAAGGGGGGGACCAGAGCCCAAGACCCCAAGAAGGACCCCGAGCTCAGAGCCCCCAGGGCCACCCGAACAGGACGAACCACTCACCCACCCCCCAGATCCGACCATAGGGGAGAACCGGGAGGGCCCTACCAGCGACCACACACAATGACCCCCAGGGGCCAACAGCGACAAACTCACAGGACCCCACCGGAGCCCGCTGCACCGACGTAGCCCCAGGCCCAGGCACCAGGGACTCCCACCCCTCAGGCCCAGGCCCGATAGGACCAGAGGACCCCAGCCCCACCAGGCAGCCACCAGGCAGCCACCAGGCCGAGCCGACATACGCCCAAGTGCCCCAGACACAGAGGGCCCCAAGTGCGCTGGCAGACAAGGGCATACCCCGCCAGGGGGCCACGTGGCAGGAGCACGACACCAAGTAGCCTCAGATGTATCAAAGAGGGGGCACTCTAAACCCAGCCTGACAAATAGACATTCATACAGATACAATCACACAAACCCACCCTCATCCTCACCCTCAGTCTCTCAAAGACATATACAGTAATAACGACACATTCCATTCATAATCCCGATATGCACTCTATACCCCCCAGGTCCAAGACATGTACCTGCCCCCTACATGGGGCAGTCCACACACAAACCCAGGAGATAAACCCATTCATTCTGGGGTGGAGAGGAGCCGACATCCAAGATCCGGCCCAACCCGCGCTCAGCCGTCAGGACAGGACACCCCAGCCCAAGCAGCCCCAGGGAGAGCGCCGTGCCAGCCCCGCCCACGGCAAACCCCCAGGCCCTGAACCCCCCCATAGCCCAGGACAACACCCGACGGTCTGCCACTTTACCAGACCCCACCCCCAGGACGGCCGTTAGGGAGCAAGGGGGTTCAAAAAAAATAAATAATAGACCACGACACACCCACCCCCTCCCCCAGATGTGCTGTTGAAGTGTGTTGTAGTAAAGTGCAATTAAAAGGGAAAGAGAAGGAGCAAAGGCTGGCACAATGCCAGTTTCCCTTCCACCCCAACTCTAACCCAAGCCCTTACTGTAGTGGGGGGTCCAGGGTTGGGCTGAATCCCTGAGAGTAGTAACATTATTATCAGACATTTTCTTGAGTTTTTTCGTCACTGATGTATAATTACAGGAGTTAGTGTGACAAATAGCCCCCATAATTGAACCATGAGAAACATGAATGAAGACTAGGGGGACAGGAAAAAAAATCATTTTTTTAAAAAGAATCGAGATTCTTAGTCCTGGCGATTCAGAATTGATTTTAAACGCCCCATAAATCGATTTTTTTTACATTAAAACCCAAAAGATAAAGAAAATAAAACCATATAGCATAGTATATGAAAGAATACATAAAATGAAAGGTGGCAGAAAGAAGAAGAAATCTGACCTGAACCAGTGACCTCCAGGACCCGATAAATATAAAGCGGGTAAAGATGATGTATAGATGGCTTTTGTTGAAAAGATTTGCCAAACACATCTTTTAAACAAAATCCATCCATACACATTTGAAACATGGATGAATGCAATATGATTTTGAAGTCTATTTTATTTTGAGTTAAATGTTTATGCAATACAGTAGGCTGAAATATTTGTTTACGTTTGTATTTTGAATTATTTGTGATGGACTGGAGACATGTCCAGGGTGTCCCCTGCCTCTCGCACAGTGACTGCTGGATATAGGCACCAGTGACCTCCGGGACCCGATTAAAGCTGCTGCATTCTATTCATATACCCATCTGCTCACAATTCAGGCTGCTGTATTTATACTGTATTATTTGACATTATTAAAGTTTTTTACAAGCATACATTATTGTTTTAAATAAATGTTTTATTTGTTTACACTATTGTTTAATCTTTTCATGATTTCAATTAAAGATTGTTTCAGAACCGAAAATCGTTTCAGAATCGAAAATTGATTCTGAATCGAAAATTGATCCTGAAATGAAAATTGTTTTAGAATCGAAAATTGATTTTTAATCGAATCGGTGCATCAAAAATCTGAATCGAATCGATTCTCCAGACACTGAGAGATTTGCACCCCTAATGAAGACGTGATCATTCAGAACCCAAAAACAATGAAAGTTGCAGTGATGGACAGATCCAGATGTAGTAACAAGATTCAAAGACTCCAGATAGTCTGGATCTGAAAATAATGACAACGAGGTGAGCCGCCTGGCCTTGTGGTGCGGACACAACAATCTCACTCTCAACGTGGAGAAGACAAAGGAGATTGTTGTGGACTTCAGGAAGAGGGATGCCCAACATCCTCCTCTGACCATCAACAGCACCGCAGTGGAGAGAGTGGACAGCACCAAGTTCCTGGGAGTGCACGTCTCAAAGGACCTGTCCTGGAGCAGGAACACTGCAGCACTGGCAAAGAAGGCTCACCAGCGCCTCTACTTTCTCCGCAAGCTGAAAAGGGCTGGAGCTTCAACCCCCATCATGAGCACCTTCTACAGAGGTGCCATAGAAAGTGTCCTGACCAGCTGCATCACTGTGTGGTTTGGTGCATGTACTGCATCCTGCCGCAAGAGCCTCCAGCGCATTGTGAGAGCAGCTGAGAAGATCGTGGGCACCTCCTTGCCCTCACTGCAGGACTTACACAGCAAACGCCTCACTCGGAAAGCCCACCGCATGGCAGGTGATCCCACACACCCACTACACAGCTGCTTCAGACTGCTGCCATCAGGAAGGAGACTGAGGAGTCTCCAGGCTCGAACCAGCAGACTGAGAGACAGCTCTGTTCATCAGGCAGTCAGAATGCTAAACACTCTGCCTGCTCTGCCTCCCCTCCCATTTGAACTGCCTTAACACTAAAACTTTCTCACATATATCACTCAACACAAAGTTTTTAACACTAGACTCTGTGTCACCAAACGGGTTTTCACTAAACTCTCGGTCATGTGCTCATACAGTTTGCACTACTTCTCATACTTGCACTAATGTCTGTATTACATCACTGCCTATAATCATAATACTGTTTACATTCTCTGTTTACATTTATTAATACTGTTTACTTTTATTACTACTGCTTACATGTAATTACTACTGTTTACATTTATTTACACTACTCTAATATCTACACCACTGCTGGTACATATACAGTGTGCTCTGAACGGTCTTATTTAGGGATGCCCAATGTGCCTTACTGCATATGCCACTTTTTGCCTCTACAACAACATCAACTACTACCTCATACATATACTGTGTACATTGACTCATACGCTGCTTTGCCACTTTGCAAATGTCAATGCTAGAAACCTTTAGTTTATTTTAGTTATACTTTTTATACTCTTTTTTTATACTAGTATGCAAAAACTCAGGACAATATTATGTTCATTAAATGTTTAATGTTTTAGTTTTAGAGTTGGTGTAAATTTTCATACTCTTATACCACTATGCAAAAAACTCAGGACAGTGTTAGGTTTACTATTTTATGCTTATGTCTATTATTATATGTTTCAGTGTTTCAATGTTTAGATGTTTACTGTTGCACCGAGGGACTGAGAGAAACGCAATTTCGGTCCTGTGTATGTCCTGCACTGTACATATTGCAGATCTGACAATAAAGTTGACTTTGACTTTGACTTTTTTGACTTTGAAAGCTGCACATTTTGTTCCATTAACTAAACTCCCCTCTGCTCTGGAGACCGCTCACCTCATGGTCCAGCATGTCTTTCGACTTCACGGCATTCCTTGTGACATCGTCTCGGATCGTGGTCCCCAATTTGTGTCTCAAGTTTGGAAGGCTTTCTGTCAAGCCCTTGGTGCCTCGGTGAGCTTGTCTTCTGGTTATCATCCCCAAACCAACGGTCAGTCTGAAAGATGCAACCAAGAACTTGAGTCCTCTATTCGCTGTGTCATTGACAATAACCCTGCTGATTGGTCCTCTCTTCTCCCCTGGGTTGAGTATGCCCATAATACTCACACGTCCTCGGCTACGGGCCTCTCTCCTTTTGAAGCATCTCTGGGTTACCTGCCTCCACTGTTTCCCCACCAGGAGGTTGACGTGTCTGTCCCCTCTGTCCAGTACCACCTACGACGTTGCAGACGCATCTGGAGGCAGACCAAGGAGGCTCTTCTTCGGTCCCGTGAACAAACCAGGAGGTGGGCTGATCGTCGCCGTATTCCGGCTCCTCTGTACGCTGTGGGACAGAAGGTATGGCTCTCCACTCAGAACATCTCCCTCAAGGACACCTCCAGAAAACTGGGACCTCGGTTTATTGGACCTTTTCCTGTTGTCAAAATTGTTAACCCCTCTGCTGTTAAACTTCGGCTCCCTCGCTCTATGCGTGTTCATCCCACCTTCCACGTGTCCCAACTCAAGCCCTATGTGGAGGATCCTTTGAATCCTTCCGACCTCGATCGTCCACCCCCTCGTGTGGTTGATGATCAGACTGTGTTCACCGTTCGTCGACTCCTGGATGTTCGGAGACGGGGTCGTGGACATCAGTTTTTGGTTGATTGGGAGGGTTACGGCCCCGAGGAGAGATCTTGGATTCCCAGGTCCTTCATCTTGGATCCTGGTCTCATCACTGACTTTTTTGTGAGACATCCTGACAAGCGCCTTTGATCGCCTGGAGGCGATGTTTGAGGGGGGGGGTACTGTTGGGTTTGTGTTTGTGTGTATGTGAGAACTCACCTTGCAGTTGCTGAGTGTTGGAGATGGGAGTTCCTGGGTAACCAGCTGTTGCCAATCCGGTTAACGAGTCCAGCTGCTATTTAAGCCTTGGAGGAGGTTCCAGTCTTTGCTGAATCATTCAGTCACCTTGGGTACTGTGAGACAGCCATTTTAATGTTCTCCTTTGTGAACTTATGTTTAACCAGCTTATGTCTCCCTGTGTTTTCAAGACAAATCTGTGACTCACCTCTGGAACCCAAACTGGACAAGCTGCCTCCAAACTGGACTCCTTCTTTGAGAAAACTCTGTCCTCCAGCCTGACACTCCTCCACCAGCTGCCACCTGCAAGACACTACTTGGGACTCTTGGATAAATACAAGGAATTACTCACCTGATGGACACTCACCTCCTCCCTCTGGTCTGCCTCCTCCAAGTTCCTTCTGTAAGAGAGAGACTTAATTAAACACTAAAACTGCAATATTCCCCAAACATCATCATTAATCTTTTTCCCCCTTTCCTTCCAGGAACCCTGACTTCCTTTACCCCAGCACTGTAAATAAACTCACTTAACTGATTACCTGTGTCTGTGATCCTTCTCAGCCTTGGTCTGAATTTGAGTACGTTTTCAGTAATTGTTTACAACAATCTGAAGGCTCCATGACTCTGAACAGGTGGCAGAAGGCAGGCAGCACCACAGAACAGGAGATGTAGTTCTGTCCACCCAGAGTTTCAGTGACATACCTGTGAAAACACAAATTAATAAACAATACAGGTAATCAGGTCTTTCTTGTAAATGAGTCCTTGAGGCTCATTGAGACTAACCTGTGTAAGTACAGGTTGATTGAAAAAAAATCATTAGAGCTTTTATTTAATTTCTTTATTCATTCTTTTAGATTAAAAAAGCAAATTCATCAAAAAGAAAAACACTGAATGAAAAGGGAGCAGAAAGAAGAATTATATTTTTTAACACACACACACTTGGTTTGTTTATTTACACAGCTTAACTGACCCACTGACTTAACCAATATCAACTTAACTACAAAGAAAAAGAAATAAAACCGTACCTGCATGGCTCAGGTAGCTCCTCCAACTTTTTCAGCTCTCCCTCCAAGCTCAGCTTCTTTAATTTAGTTGATCCACATTTATTGACATTTTGTGGGTACTTGTAGGCAGTTAGTCAGGCAGTTAGCTGAAAAACCGGCTGTCCTTCACAGGTTGTAGTAGACTTTGTTTGCACAGTTATGATTTCAGGTGAGCTACAAGCACTGCTTACCCTGGTTCTGCAGTCTCAGTCCAAACAAGAGTGACAGATCTGTCACTTCCAGAAATACCTGCATGATTTGATTGCCTAGCTTCTGTAAGCAGGGGGATTTCACTGTCTGTCCCGAGCGTTGTTATTTTTTTTCTCAATGTTCCATTCGTGTGCGACCGTCTGGATGTGCAACGCGCACAGTGGCGCTCGGTAGATTTACTCACAGTTAAAACAAAGGAGTGCAGGCTCCAGCTGTCATCAATAAAGTGAGCCGTGACACCCAAATAGTTATCATTGCTAGCAGAAGTCCAGTGATCGCATGTGAGTGCAGATACGGTGCCTGCACTAACAGCGTTAGCATTAGCAAGCGGAAACCGGAAGTGACTCGGTTCGGCATCCGGGGGGAGCTTTTCAAAATAATCGTTGCGTTATTTTATTTTAACGCGTCATAATAAATAAAATAACGCAAATAATTAACGCGCTAAATTCGACACCATTAATATATATATGTATATATATGTGTATATATATATATATATATATGTATATATATATATATATATATATATATATATATATATATAGATATATATATATATATATATAGGCATTTAAACCCTTCCCACACTCTTGCAATATTCTCAACAATGACTCTAAACGCTCTAAAAGAGCACAGGTTGTCTTCCTCCAGAAAATGTTAAATAAAGTAGATGCCATTTCTTGCATTCTGGTGTATTCTGGTGTATTTTAACGGGTTGATAAACATCTACGTTTACCTACATAAGTAAACACTTGATTCAATAGCTATTTTAGAGAACATGGGCCATGGCACAACAAGAAGTAGCGCTAAGCTAGTGGCGTGCAATGCAGATGAGCTAGCTAAGATGCTGCAGATGTAGCACTCTGCTTTACACAACACAACCTAAATAAATGCTTTGTACTAAATCAATTAATCAAATAATCGTCAACTGATTATAACAAACAAAGACTAAACTTTCACAACCAGAAGTTACATCTACATATAGAACACACAAAACAAAGTACAACTAGCTTTAACCTTTAATTTAACCATTAAGCATACAATGTAATTATGACAGAAAATGGAGCATTTACCTGCAGTTACTTTCGAACAGATGAACATGTGTTACTTCCTGTTTATCACTGTTGTATTCAGCTGATCATGAGGTCGACCTCTGGCCTTTATCTTTTGCATTTTTCCAAACGCCGTTTAGGTTTTGGAAAAGAATTAAACTGCATTCTAAATGCTCATAATATGTAACTCAATGCTGTCTGAATTACATATTCTCTACTGACAATGCTCGACCATGTTTTTCTGGTGATTTTCCACAAAATCCCTCTGAACACAAAATGTTCGTAATGCCTGATAATGTTACTGGAGGAAAAGGGGTGGATCTCTTGCAGGTAAGGGGCGTTCACTTCAGAACAAATTGAGATTACTGATTGGTCAGTTACTGACATGCCTGCTGGATTGAGTGACCGGTGGCATCGAGGATACGACTCACACAAAAAAAAAATCACATTTTACTGGCCACATTTTAAGACTGGCATCATTTATTCTATTTTTATTACAAATTGATTCAAATTTTTTCATCTAAGGTTTGAGAACTGAGTTTCATACAAAATCGTAATGGTGGTTTCTTTATGTTCATCTGTGCTGAGTTAAGATTTAGGGTTGCTTGAGCACCCCCAAAAAGAAGCTAAAATCACCAGTGGTGGTGGCCATATTGAACTGTGCTGACATCAAAAGTTAATCCGTTGTAGCTGTGCTCCACCTGGGTGTTTCCCAGGTACAATGGGTTAAATGCAGTGAACTAATTTCACCATTGTATGTGAACATACAAAGATGACAACATATAGCACTTATTATGCACATGAGTGATTGCTCTTTGAGAGTTTATGGTGTAGTGGCAGGGCTTTTGACTTGGAACCCGAAGGACGCGGGTTCGCGTCCCGGCCACTACACACCTTGGGGTGTCTCTGAGTGCACATCTAATTCTCCAGCTCCCCGGGCGCTTTCTATGGCTGCTCACTGCACCACCTGGTGGTGGTTGGGTTAAATGCAGAGACGAATTTCGTCTGTGTATGGGAAACATACACAGATGACAGGAAAAGACATGATTATTATTATTATTTATTTAAACCACATCCAGTGCTTCATGGGATATTTCGCTAATACTGGAAATACACATGCATCCCCACATAGATACAGGCAACATTAATGCACGTTTGCCTTCAGCAAGTGATAAACAACTAAGTGTGCATTAATTTTTCAAAAGTTGTATTGTTCCATAGTGTTTAGACTGTTTAAACCTAATCTGTCGTCCAGAGGAATATATTTGCCGTGTATATGTCAGGAATTAGAGCCGTCCCCCCCCCCGGAGAGTCGGACCTGCAGCCAAGCAGGTTAGCAAACATGTACTCTGGCTTGCTTGCTGTTTGTTTGCTTGTATCAACAATAATGTACAACTTATTTAATCTGAGGGGAAAAGGGACAAATCACGATTTTAATTAGCCATCCTGCCTTCCCTCCGGCAGCTGGACAAACACTTTTTGGTAAGTATGGCGTCAGTGCTGTGTGTTTGTCCGCTCCGCATCCTGCTGGCCCTCACCAGCCGGCACCACAAGGCCAGATTCACTAAACTGGGACAAACTGATGGAGGCCATGACCAGGCGCTGACCTCGCTTTATTCCAGATAAAGGACAGTTCTCCCTGAACAGATGTTTGAATGTCTGCATACCAGCCATTTCCCATATACTGTACTCCTGGTCTTGTTAGTGATTGAATGACTTTGCTTAGTAACTACCGGTACATTTGTAAAGTTGAAACCTAAAGTGAAAAATGTAAGGCACATTTACAGACCAGACCAGGGTAAAGGTTTTATTCTGGTATTTTATAACTATTTGCACATTTTGTGTTAAATCAGTTCATTAACTTCACATTTCAAAAGCATCAAAGCATTGTTTAACTGTCTACTCACGTTTTTCTTATTTATTTATTTTGGTTTTTGGGCACTATGGCCTTTATTTTTTAGGTTTAAATACAGAAATGTGGACTGAGAGAGACGACAACAACAAGCATCAAGTGGTGATCAAACCCTGCAATGAAGACCTGCACTGGCTACTTCCCCAGAGTTAAAGATTCAAGGCTTTTTTAATGTCATTTGCATCACATGAGGTACATGAGGTGGAATGGAATTGTGTATGCAAGGTCCCAGTTACACCTAAAAATAGCTCAATTATAAAATATAAAAAAGAAACAGTACAAAAGGATCTAAGATACAGTATACTCTAAATAATAATAATAGTATAATATGGTGTATTAAACAGCAGCCCTAACATGAGTCTTTTGTGAGCAGATGGGTATGAATACAGCAGCTTAAACACAAGAAATCAGCAGCATGGATAATCAGCAGCACAAAGTCACATATTGCATCACAGTGATTATCCTGGTTAGATATTCATGAGTTTTAACAGCCTCAGGGTAGAAGCTGTTCCTCAGTCTAGTGGTTCTACACTTAATGCTCTTCAACTTTCTGCCTGAGGGGAGTGGGGCAAAAAGTGTGTGTGCTTGGTGAGTGTGGTCCTTCATGATGCAGGTGGCCCTCTTCCTGCATCTGGAGGTGTAGGTGTCTGTGATGGTGGGGAGACTGACTCCAACATCTTCTGTGCAGCCTTCACCACTCTCTGCAGAGCTTTTCTTTCTGCAGCTGTGCAGCCTCCATGCCACCCACATGTTGGCTGGAGCACAGGATGCTCTTCTGAAATAAAAAGTTTTATTTTAGCATCATCTCTAAAAAATACATTTTGCATCTTTTGAAGTTGTGTTCTAAAAGTTATGAAGAGTTAATATCTTACCTGTTGTAGTTATATTTGAAACTAGATGTTTGCATAAACTGTGTAAAAAGACACAAGTCAGACTAAACTTTTCCTGTTTTATGTCAGACGGGATTCCTTAAATCATATATATCTGGTAAATGCCCGAATAATGAAAGCTATTGTTTAAGAAAAGTTCTTCATTACTTTTTAAGTCACAGCTTTATATACACAAAGATTATTAAGCTTTTAAACAATTTGAGACAGTCCAGATGATGGTAGCAGAACCTTGGCTGAATGACATCACCAATGCCGTTAGGCAGCAGTGCAGGAGGGAGGAGCGCAAATGTAGAAAAGACTGGCTGCAGGTCTCTTTTCAAATACTAAAAGAGAGTTGGCGTCCTTATCAGAAAGCAGTGAAAACTGCTAAATCTCAATACATCTCTGAGATCATTGCATCAAACTCTCACAATCCACGAGTCCTATTCTCCATGAGCGGCTTTTGATGTTATCAGTACATTAAATGGCCGTTATTAGTTGTTATCATCCCCATATGTATCGGTGAAACTGTCCAACCTACCTCCTAGTAGGTTTAAATGTACGTTATTATCGTTATTATCGCTGATAATAGGCAGCG
Organism: Garcialebias charrua; assembly: GCA_038048925.1. Lineage (NCBI taxonomy): Eukaryota > Metazoa > Chordata > Actinopteri > Cyprinodontiformes > Rivulidae > Garcialebias > Garcialebias charrua. Next base: position 9,612 of record JBBPBX010064752.1, on the reverse strand, counting down.
TCTCACCAGGGTAAACCAGAAAGTGGGTTTTTTTCTTTTTTTAGCTTATGTAAGCCTTTTCCTAAACCTAAACTTACAACTGGCCCAGAGGACCATCCCTAAACTTAACCCACTTACCCTTGTGCCTAAACCTAACCAAGACCCTGAACCTAACGCCAGACCCTTTACTCTAAACCTAACCACGTGAAGCTATTAATGACTATCGGCCAGTGGCCCTCACCCCGATACTTGCCAAATGCTTAGAAAAACTGGTCATGACCCACATCAAGACATCCATCAATATCAATGAAGACTCTCATCAGTATGCATACCGTGAGAACCGATCAACAGAGGACGCCATCTCCTCTGTGGTCCACACTGCTCTCACCCACCTGGAACAGAAGGACTCATACGTCCGTCTGCTCTTTGTGGACTTCACATCTGCCTTCAACACCATGATCCCCCAAACCCTGATGGACAAACTATTCACACTAGGACTAAGCCCCTCCATTTGTAACTGGGTCCTAGACTTCTTAACAAACAGACCACAGTCCGTGAAGATCCACAACTTCTCCTCCTCCACCATAACCCTCAGCACTGGCTCTCCTCAAGGATGTGTGTTGAGCCCTCTTCTGTTCACTCTGCTCACATATGATTGTACAGCCACACATCCAGGCTGTCATATTGTAAAGTTTGCAGATGATACAGCAGTGGTGGGATGCATCACAAACAATGATGAGTCCAGCTACAGGCAGGAGGTGGAACACCTGGAGAGCTGGTGCAAAGAGAATAACCTTCACATCAATGTGAAGAAGACAAAGGAGATGATTGTGGACTTCAGAAGGAACAAACACACCCACACCCCACTGAACATAAGAGGATCTGCAGTGGAGGTGGTCTCCAGCTACAAGTACTTGGGTGTACACTTGAATGATAACCTCAGCTGGAGCAACAACACCACCAGCCTGATCAAGAAAGGTCATCAGAGACTCTACTTCCTCAGACGGCTGAGACGAGCTGGTCTGAGAAGCTCAGTCCTCACCTCCTTCTACAGGTGTGCAGTGGAGAGCATCCTGTGCTCCAGCATCAACGTGTGGCATGGAGGCTGCACAGCTGCAGAAAGAAAAGCACTGCAGAGAGTGGTGAAGGCTTCACAGAAGATGTTGGAGTCAGTCTCCCCACCATCACAGACATCTACACCTCCAAATGCAAGAAGAGGGCCACCTGCATCATGAAAGACCCCACCCACCCAGCACACACACATTTTGACCACTCCCATTGGGAAGGATGCTGAGGAGCATTAAGTGTAGAACCACTAGACTGAGGAACAGCTTCTACCCTGAGGCTGTTAGACTCATGAATAAATAACCAGAATAATCACTGTGAAATATCACATCATGTTGCTGCTGATCTGTTTCATGTTGCTGCTGATCTGTTTCATGTTGCTGCTGATCTGTTTCATGTTGCTGCTGATCTGTTTCATGTTGCTGCTGATCTGTTTCATGTTGCTGCTGATCTGTTTCATGTTGCTGCTGATCTGTTTCATGTTGCTGCTGATCTGTTTCATGTTGCTGCTGATCTGTTTCATGTTGCTGCTGATCTGTTTCATGTTGCTGCTGATCTGTTTCATGTTGCTGCTGATCTGTTTCATGTTGCTGCTGATCTGTTTCATGTTGCTGCTGATCTGTTTCATGTTGCTGCTGATCTGTTTCATGTTGCTGCTGATCTGTTTCATGTTGCTGCTGATCTGTTTCATGTTGCTGCTGATCTGTTTCATGTTGCTGCTGATCTGTTTCATGTTGCTGCTGATCTGTTTCATGTTGCTGCTGATCTGTTTCATGTTGCTGCTGATCTGTTTCATGTTGCTGCTGATCTGTTTCATGTTGCTGCTGATCTGTTTCATGTTGCTGCTGATCTGTTTCATGTTGCTGCTGATCTGTTTCATGTTGCTGCTGATCTGTTTCATGTTGCTGCTGATCTGTTTCATGTTGCTGCTGATCTGTTTCATGTTGCTGCTGATCTGTTTCATGTTGCTGCTGATCTGTTTCATGTTGCTGCTGATCTGTTTCATGTTGCTGCTGATCTGTTTCATGTTGCTGCTGATCTGTTTCATGTTGCTGCTGATCTGTTTCATGTTGCTGCTGATCTGTTTCATGTTGCTGCTGATCTGTTTCATGTTGCTGCTGATCTGTTTCATGTTGCTGCTGATCTGTTTCATGTTGCTGCTGATCTGTTTCATGTTGCTGCTGATCTGTTTCATGTTGCTGCTGATCTGTTTCATGTTGCTGCTGATCTGTTTCATGTTGCTGCTGATCTGTTTCATGTTGCTGCTGATCTGTTTCATGTTGCTGCTGATCTGTTTCATGTTGCTGCTGATCTGTTTCATGTTGCTGCTGATCTGTTTCATGTTGCTGCTGATCTGTTTCATGTTGCTGCTGATCTGTTTCATGTTGCTGCTGATCTGTTTCATGTTGCTGCTGATCTGTTTCATGTTGCTGCTGATCTGTTTCATGTTGCTGCTGATCTGTTTCATGTTGCTGCTGATCTGTTTCATGTTGCTGCTGATCTGTTTCATGTTGCTGCTGATCTGTTTCATGTTGCTGCTGATCTGTTTCATGTTGCTGCTGATCTGTTTCATGTTGCTGCTGATCTGTTTCATGTTGCTGCTGATCTGTTTCATGTTGCTGCTGATCTGTTTCATGTTGCTGCTGATCTGTTTCATGTTGCTGCTGATCTGTTTCATGTTGCTGCTGATCTGTTTCATGTTGCTGCTGATCTGTTTCATGTTGCTGCTGATCTGTTTCATGTTGCTGCTGATCTGTTTCATGTTGCTGCTGATCTGTTTCATGTTGCTGCTGATCTGTTTCATGTTGCTGCTGATCTGTTTCATGTTGCTGCTGATCTGTTTCATGTTGCTGCTGATCTGTTTCATGTTGCTGCTGATCTGTTTCATGTTGCTGCTGATCTGTTTCATGTTGCTGCTGATCTGTTTCATGTTGCTGCTGATCTGTTTCATGTTGCTGCTGATCTGTTTCATGTTGCTGCTGATCTGTTTCATGTTGCTGCTGATCTGTTTCATGTTGCTGCTGATCTGTTTCATGTTGCTGCTGATCTGTTTCATGTTGCTGCTGATCTGTTTCATGTTGCTGCTGATCTGTTTCATGTTGCTGCTGATCTGTTTCATGTTGCTGCTGATCTGTTTCATGTTGCTGCTGATCTGTTTCATGTTGCTGCTGATCTGTTTCATGTTGCTGCTGATCTGTTTCATGTTGCTGCTGATCTGTTTCATGTTGCTGCTGATCTGTTTCATGTTGCTGCTGATCTGTTTCATGTTGCTGCTGATCTGTTTCATGTTGCTGCTGATCTGTTTCATGTTGCTGCTGATCTGTTTCATGTTGCTGCTGATCTGTTTCATGTTGCTGCTGATCTGTTTCATGTTGCTGCTGATCTGTTTCATGTTGCTGCTGATCTGTTTCATGTTGCTGCTGATCTGTTTCATGTTGCTGCTGATCTGTTTCATGTTGCTGCTGATCTGTTTCATGTTGCTGCTGATCTGTTTCATGTTGCTGCTGATCTGTTTCATGTTGCTGCTGATCTGTTTCATGTTGCTGCTGATCTGTTTCATGTTGCTGCTGATCTGTTTCATGTTGCTGCTGATCTGTTTCATGTTGCTGCTGATCTGTTTCATGTTGCTGCTGATCTGTTTCATGTTGCTGCTGATCTGTTTCATGTTGCTGCTGATCTGTTTCATGTTGCTGCTGATCTGTTTCATGTTGCTGCTGATCTGTTTCATGTTGCTGCTGATCTGTTTCATGTTGCTGCTGATCTGTTTCATGTTGCTGCTGATCTGTTTCATGTTGCTGCTGATCTGTTTCATGTTGCTGCTGATCTGTTTCATGTTGCTGCTGATCTGTTTCATGTTGCTGCTGATCTGTTTCATGTTGCTGCTGATCTGTTTCATGTTGCTGCTGATCTGTTTCATGTTGCTGCTGATCTGTTTCATGTTGCTGCTGATCTGTTTCATGTTGCTGCTGATCTGTTTCATGTTGCTGCTGATCTGTTTCATGTTGCTGCTGATCTGTTTCATGTTGCTGCTGATCTGTTTCATGTTGCTGCTGATCTGTTTCATGTTGCTGCTGATCTGTTTCATGTTGCTGCTGATCTGTTTCATGTTGCTGCTGATCTGTTTCATGTTGCTGCTGATCTGTTTCATGTTGCTGCTGATCTGTTTCATGTTGCTGCTGATCTGTTTCATGTTGCTGCTGATCTGTTTCATGTTGCTGCTGATCTGTTTCATGTTGCTGCTGATCTGTTTCATGTTGCTGCTGATCTGTTTCATGTTGCTGCTGATCTGTTTCATGTTGCTGCTGATCTGTTTCATGTTGCTGCTGATCTGTTTCATGTTGCTGCTGATCTGTTTCATGTTGCTGCTGATCTGTTTCATGTTGCTGCTGATCTGTTTCATGTTGCTGCTGATCTGTTTCATGTTGCTGCTGATCTGTTTCATGTTGCTGCTGATCTGTTTCATGTTGCTGCTGATCTGTTTCATGTTGCTGCTGATCTGTTTCATGTTGCTGCTGATCTGTTTCATGTTGCTGCTGATCTGTTTCATGTTGCTGCTGATCTGTTTCATGTTGCTGCTGATCTGTTTCATGTTGCTGCTGATCTGTTTCATGTTGCTGCTGATCTGTTTCATGTTGCTGCTGATCTGTTTCATGTTGCTGCTGATCTGTTTCATGTTGCTGCTGATCTGTTTCATGTTGCTGCTGATCTGTTTCATGTTGCTGCTGATCTGTTTCATGTTGCTGCTGATCTGTTTCATGTTGCTGCTGATCTGTTTCATGTTGCTGCTGATCTGTTTCATGTTGCTGCTGATCTGTTTCATGTTGCTGCTGATCTGTTTCATGTTGCTGCTGATCTGTTTCATGTTGCTGCTGATCTGTTTCATGTTGCTGCTGATCTGTTTCATGTTGCTGCTGATCTGTTTCATGTTGCTGCTGATCTGTTTCATGTTGCTGCTGATCTGTTTCATGTTGCTGCTGATCTGTTTCATGTTGCTGCTGATCTGTTTCATGTTGCTGCTGATCTGTTTCATGTTGCTGCTGATCTGTTTCATGTTGCTGCTGATCTGTTTCATGTTGCTGCTGATCTGTTTCATGTTGCTGCTGATCTGTTTCATGTTGCTGCTGATCTGTTTCATGTTGCTGCTGATCTGTTTCATGTTGCTGCTGATCTGTTTCATGTTGCTGCTGATCTGTTTCATGTTGCTGCTGATCTGTTTCATGTTGCTGTGTACATTCCTGCTCATCTGCTCATACAGACTCATGTTCGTGCTGCTGTTTGGAGTAAAGTTTTCTATGATATTAGTGCTTAGTGAATTTTTAGTTGATATTTTTCTTCGTTCATATCTTAGATGTTATTACAGTTCTTCTTTCACATTTTGTTGTGGATGTAACTGGGACCCTGTGAACATAATCTCGTTTCATCACATGTACCGTGGTCCAAATGACAATAAAGACTCTCTGACTCTCTAACTCTCTGACTCTCTGATAAATTTTAAATTTTATTTTTCTGTTTAGGCGAAGATATAGAACAAATGTTGGAATTGATAAAGACAGAATTTGTCAAGATACAAACTTGGTTTAAAATAAATAAATTATCATTAAATCTAGAAAAAACTAATTACATGATATTCAGTAATAAAAAGAAAACTGTTGATGTTCCACTCAAAATTGAGGGTGTTGAGATTTGTAGAGTGAGTGAGGTGAAGTTTTTGGGTGTTATCATTGATGACAAACTGACATGGAAACAACACATAAATTCTGTAAGAATAAAAATAGCTAAATCGATTGCAGTACTGTACAAAGTCAGAGACCTATTGAATGATAAAGCTCTGTATTTGTTGTATAACACAATCATTGTTCCACACTTAATCTATTGTATTGATGTTTGGGGGAATGCGTGTAAAACAATCACAAAGCCTATTTTTGTATTACAGAAAAGAGCTGTAAGAATTATCACTAGAAAACATTACCGTCATCCATCAAGTACATTATTTTATCAACTGAAGTTATTGAAGTTCCATGATTTGGTAGACTATAATATTTTATCAGTTATGTATAGGGCTCAAAATAATGCATTACCTTTAAATATCCAAATGCATTTTGTTAAAAGACAAAGTTGTTATAATCTTAAGTAGGGATGTCCGATAATATCGGCCTACCGATATTATCGGACCGATATTGGCATAAAAATGTAAAATCTCTACATATCGGTATCGGTTTCTCTTCCGATAACAAAAGCCCGATAAAATAACACTTATTTGTGCACTTTTGTTTCTTTTCTTTGCAGTTTACCTCATTTCTCAAGTGTTGTTTGTACCTCATAGAAATGTGCAATCTTCAAAATGTTATTGTTGCCAGCCACATTTTATTTAACAATGAAAAATTATAGTAGGCTGTACATTTTACTTGTTATTTTAGTTGACATTACATGTTCCAAGCACTTTTACAGCTACAATGTTTAATTTTATTTGTTAAGTCAAATTTGTCCTAGCTATAGTGGGTAGTTTTTCCATAACTTCAGTTGAAATGGTTCTTATTTTCTACAGACTGTTTGCCTGTGGAATGTGTCCAGTGGGGCAACACAATAAAGCAGACGTCAAATGTCCCTGACAGGAGATATATAATTTCACCTTAATATCGGTTTGTAATATCGGTTAATATCGTAATCGGAAATTAAGTGTTAAACAATATCGGCATATCGAATATCGGCAAAAAAGTCAATATCGAGCATCCCTAATCTTAAGGGGACAGAGATGTTTGTAAAACCACAATTCATAACCAGTTTGAAGGGACGTTCTACCTCAATCCAGGGAATTAGATTATGGAATGGCTTGGAGAATGTAGTTAAAAATGCCAAGTCAATGTTTACATTTAAGAAAATGATCAAAACGAATGTGTTAAAAATATATATATGAAATAGCGTAATGTGTATTGTATTAGTTAGAAAATTAGAAAGAGTTAGTCATTTTGTACTGTTGGTTGAAGATTATTATTGTTTAATCTGATTGTTGGAAAAAAGGGGCAGATATAATAAGATTTATTCTTCTTTCTGCTACCTTTCATTTTTTTATATTTTGTACATTATCATTTATGGGATTGTCTTGTATTGTTTCTTTTGTAAAATAATGAACAAATTTAATAAACATAAACATAAATGAGGGACTGCTGAATTTCTGAAGGTTCCATGATCATCTGTTCAAATAATTACACACAAACATAAACACCATGCGAATGTCCTGTAATCAATCAGGAAAGAGACAGTCTTGTGAAGCTGCTGGATGAAGCTGGGTGTCATCCACATAGAAGCAAATCCTGTTTCATCAAGAGCTGAGAGGCAGACTTTAATCTGACAGCAACATAAAAAACAGATTACAGTTTTTAAATGCACACAGGGACAGAATAAGTTAGGAGCAGAGATGTTTAGAGCCACGTCCTGTGGTCTGATGAAACATTTCATCATAATGACCATTGTTACATTTGGAGGAAAAAATGTAAACATGTAAACCATCCCATCTGTGAAGTACAGGGTAACAGTATCAGGTTGTATCTGCAGGAGGGACTGGTGCACTTTAAAGAAGAGTTGAGAAAAAATGTTTTGCGGACATAATGAATGAAGTTAAAGCTTTGACAAACAGGTCCTTCAAAATGGACAACGACTCTAAACATGCTGCCAAAGTAGTTACAAAGTGGTTTAAGGACAAACACATCAGAGTTTTGGAGCAGCCATCACAAAGTTCTGATCTCATTCTTATAGACAACTTGAAGGAGGAGCAGAAAAGATGTGTGTGAGAAGAGCAGGCTGACAGTTCTGTGAGGAGGAACGGGACAAAAGTCCAACAAAATGTTGTCACAAGATTCAGACAGGAAACTCAACAGGCTTGATCCAAGTCAAGGCAGCGACACCAAGTACTAAGAACACTTGTAACTTTGAAGAAAGTGTTATTATTATTATTAATAATAATAATAATATATTATGCGTCTAACCAACAGAAATAAACTGGGTTGAACTAGAAAAGGTTCAGTCTGAGTTTTAGTCACACTCTGGGTGTAAACGTGGATTTCACCTGCAGCCCTTTGAACAAATCCATCCATCCATCCATCCATCTATCCATCCATCCATCTATTAGCTTTTACCCACTTCCTCCTTTTCGGGTCGCAGGGGGTCACTGGTGCCCATGTCCATCAGTCATTGTGTAAGAGGTGGGGGACACCTTGGACAGGTCTCCAGTACATCACAGGGATTAACCATAAAGGGCCCAGGGCAGTGAGGGCACAAACCAAATATCTGATCTTCTCCCACGTTATGATAAACTGTCAGCGAGCCATTGCTCAGTGCAGCGGTTTTGACAATCTGTCTGTATGGTAAATGGATGGTAAATGGAGCTTATTTATATAGCGCTTTCCAGCCCCCTATGAGGGGCCTCAAAGCGCTGGAGCTTCAACCCCCATCATGAGCACCTTCTACAGGGGAGCCATAGAAAGTGTCCTGACCAGCTGCATCACTGTGTGGTTTGGTGCATGTACTGCATCCTGCCGCAAGAGCCTCCAGCGCATCGTGAGAGCAGCTGAGAAGATCGTGGGCACCTCCTTGCCCTCACTGCAGGACTTACACAGCAAACGCCTCACTCGGAAAGCCCACTGCATGGCAGGTGATCCCACACACCCACTACACAGCTGCTTCAGACTGCTGCCATCAGGGAGGAGACTGAGGAGTCTCCAGGCTCGAACCAGCAGACTGAGAGACAGCTCTGTTCATCAGGCAGTCAGGATGCTAAACACTCTGCCTGCTCTGCCTCCCCTCCCATTTGAACTGCCTTAACACAAAAAACTTTCTCACACATTACCACACAACACAAAGATTTTAACACTGGACTCTGTGTCATCAAACGGGTTATTCACTAAACTCTCGGTCATGTGCTCATTCAGTTTGCACTACTTCTCATATTTGCACTAATGTTTGTATTACATTACTGCCTATAGTCATACTACTGTTTACATTCACTGTTTACATTTATTAATACTGTTTACATTTATTACTACTGTTTACATTTATTACTACTGTTTACATTTACACTACTTTTATATCTACACTACTGCTGATACATATACAGTATTCTCTGACCAGCCTTATTTAAGGATGCCCAATGTGCCTTACTGCATATGCCACTTTGCCTCTATACCAACATCAACTACCTCATACATATACTGTGTACATTAACTCATATGCTGCTTTGCCACTCTTTGCAAATGTCAATGTTAGAACCTTCAGTTTATTTTATAGATATACTTTTTATACTTTTTATACTACTATACATATCGCAGTTCTGACAATAAAGTTGACTTTGACTTTTGACTTTGATCCACCAATTCATACACACATTCATACACACATTCATACACACATTCATAAACCGGTAGCGGCAGACTACCATGCAAGGCGCTTTCCAGTCCTACCGGGAGCAACTCGGGGTTAAGTGTCTTGCCCAAGGACACAACGACACATGGTGTGGGGAACCGGGATTCGAACCGCCAACCTTCCGATCGGGGGACGACTGCCATTACCACTACG
>JBBPBX010064751.1:0-20162 GCA_038048925.1 Garcialebias charrua | reverse complement strand
CAGAAGCCCTCCACATTTCTATAGGTATAGATCCCTATATCTGATTTTTACAGCATTGATCCACCCCTTAATTGGTAATTGTAGCTGATCTAATCCATGATAGCTTACATACCAGGTGCATATAGGTAAGGCTTAATGTAGAATCCCAATCATAAGCCCACCTAAAACCACATAATTGCATGACACATTGAACCAGGGTGGCACCGACTGGAAGCCATCCAGCCTGCAACCTTCGATGTGGGGACCTGCTGATCCAACGTTGGTCTTCAACCTTCATCCAAGGCCCGCCTCCTCTGCTTCAATCGAGGGATCCCCTCTACATGCTGATTAAAAACCATTCTTGCTGATGAAATCAATAACCCCCATCGTTGTGGATTTACCGTTGTGGATTATAAGACTTTGTTTCCAAGGGATCACAGACTCAGTTTTCCATGGGTTAACAGACTATGTTTTCCAAAGGATTGAAAGCTTACCGCAATGGGATTACCTACGAACAGTATGGAATTTCCAAAAACATTATGGGAGTATAATTTTGAACTTTTTTTTGACTTTTTTTTTTCCACTTGCTGGATTACATAGAGGTCAGAGACATTCGGTGGTATCCTTTCGTGTTGGAACTCATCTCCAAGGACAGGCGATGACTTCCAAAAAGGGGGACTGTAGTGATACACCTAACCTCTGATATTTTAGGCTTGACCTTCAAGTACACCTCTCTGCATCTCTTTGAAACTCTAAGTGTTACACCTTCTTGAAGCCCTCAAGGAGACGATTGGACACTTATATTGGTTAACAATTATTATGAATTAATGGACACTAATTAATCAGATTGAACTTTCTCTTTAATGTGTGTTAATTCAGAATTGATCAAACAGTATTTTTGTCATTTCAATGATGATCTGTTACTTGCATGACTTTGACCCTTCTGCTGGTTTATTTCTGCAGAACAAGCAGTCTTTGAATCTAAAGCACAAGGTCAGAGTAAACGTTTAACTTGCAGCTTCTTTTGTGTTGTCTGTGAAGTAGCCATAATATTCTCTGTGCTCACGAGCGGCCATCTGGTCGCTTTGTAAACATTTTTCCTGTTGTCCGTCAAGAGACTTTCGGCCAATAGTCATCGAGGAGGTGGGGAGACCCCACCTCCCCTATAAATGGGCATTTCCTGCATTTTTAGTTAGTTTTTGGAGAGAACTAACTGACAACCTGCTTCTCTCCTCTGGAAAAGCTGGAGACGTTCCGGTCATGCGTCAACTCGACCCACGTTTCAGCTGGAATCATAGTAAAGCCTTACTGTGATCCTTTCACTCATTTCTGGAAGAATTTGTTTTCTGAAGTTTTACTTTGAAAGTTCAGCCAGTGCGATTGGGGCCTGTTCCTGCCGGTGAAAGCGTGCTCCCGCTCGTCTGATCCAGATATACACGCACGAAGTCATCTGGACGTTCACTGGACAACACAGTCCGTTAGTGTCCACAAACTTCTCAGTCCTCACCTCGCAAGACGTCTCGTCACCAGGTAAAGAGGCTTGTTTGTATGCTGCACGTGTCGGAAGTACAGCCGGATCCGTATGGGAAAGCTTGCCACCCTGGTTGTTTTCAAAATAATTAACTTCCGTTAACTTAGCTTCCATTCATCTTCTTCCTCCTATTTCTTATTTTTCATAAGCTTTAATCTGTCAAGTAATGTGCCAACAGTTAAGTTTAAACTGTCTGTTTGTTTTAATTTGAATTCTTGTCAACGTAGTTATTAAATCAGAGCTAATATCGATACAAATGTTTAATGTAATTTTGTGATAGTTTCAATAAAAGGTCTATTTTCTGGTAGACCAACATAAGTTGGATTCCCTTGTGAAATTACATTTTTCCTAATTACAGTAAAAGCAATTTAGTATCGGAAAAAGGAAGAACTCGCGCATTGGTGGCAGTTTGTGCAGGATAAAATCTGCTCAGACTGCGCATCTACAATAATGGTGGCCCAGTAAGTGTAAATACCTTACCCCACATTATTTCATTACAACAGTATCTTCCACAGGCTGGATGGGAGTAGTGGAGAAATTCTGCAATGATCTAGATGAAGTGACCAAGAGTATTCCCCAAGAAGAGGAGAGTGGTGATTGGAACAGACCTGAATAGACATGTTGGTGAAAGAAGCCAAACAAGGAAGGATGTCTTTATAAAAATAGACAGCAGTATGTAAGTACACTACATTTTGTATAAAAGAGGGAAACTGAGGGAGAATGGGACTGTAAAGTTGTGGCAAGGGAAAGTGTGGATGGACATCTGAAAGTCAAACAGAATGTTGAGGAAAGAAGAATGTTGTGAAGAGTTCAGAGGGGAGCTGTTACAGATTCAGGGTAATAAAAGGAGCTTCCAGATGATGGGGCTACTATGACAACAGTGATTAGAGAGACAGGTCGGCATCAAGATAAGTACGATGAGAAGTACAAAGGGCTGGACACTAAAGAAGGAGAGAAGAACTTGTATCAACTGGTGAGACAGAGTGAACAGGCTGGAAAGGATGTGCAACAGGTTAGGCTTGTCAAATATATGTTTGTTTTTGTCATATGTAGGTTAACACAAGGTCAACAATGTAATGAAATGTTCAGGATGAGTAGAACCGTTTAGACTCGGAAAAAAACAAACAAGAAATACTAAAACTTGCACTAAAAGTACAAAATAAAGTACAAAAAGGTGAAAAAGACATATATTTACAAAGTACAAAAGAAATAGAGTAAACAACATGATAGAATATTATACTGTAGTAAAAAACTTGGTAGAAAGGATAGATAGAAATGTTAACATTCTAACAAGTGAGGAGAGTGTGATGGGAAGATAGAGGGAGAACTTTGAGGAGCTAATGAATGAATAAACGTGAAAGGAAACAAGAGTAGAGGTTATAAAAATTGTGGATCATAAAGTGGGAAAAATAGTGAGGATTAGGTTCGGATAGCTTTTGAAGAGGAAGAAGAGGAAGACAATTGGACCAGTGAAGGTTTGGAAATGTCTAGATGACAGTAAGGTTTTTAACTTGAATATTCAGTTTTATTTTTACAAATTCCAAAATACCTTAAAGAACGAAGAAGCGTGCTTGTGTCCATTTTTAAGAACAAGAATGATGTACAGATTTGTAGCAACTACAGGGGAATTAAGTTGAAGAGTCACATTATGAAGATCTGGGAGAGAGTTGTGGAAGCAAGCCTTTAAGGCTGGTTTATACTTCTTGTCGCACGTCTTTTACCCCCCGTTGAGTGAAAAAAGTTGCGCAACTTCCGTCTGCACTCCCGCTGCGATCCCCCGGTGACAGCCGTCCTATACATTGCCCTGAGTCAGCACTGCGAGACGCGGAGGATGCGGCTCGGAGCGTGTGATTGGTTCAAAGTTTGTGGGCGTTTTTTGTTTGGATGTCAATATATGGTGTATCACACCGCTACCCGCTACTCTTCCAGAAGCCGGTTTTTGTTTTTGCTTTGACATGGATAGTTTTGAAGCTAAACTCGCCTTGTGTAGATCTGGTCCTGTTCAGCGGGCGAACGTGCCAACGCCGTTCGCGTCGTCTTTCCATGTTCGCGGTCAATAACATAAGTATAAGGTCATTTTCTTCATCCTCGTCCTCCGACTCGTCATCCAACCTGAGAAGCATCTCTTTTGCCGCTTGCGCATACATTTTTTTCGTTGTGAACTGTCGAAAACTTCCTCCATCCATCAACAGTCATATAAGCTGTGCGCGTGAAGTGGGAGGGAAGAGGGAGGGATTACTATAATGTATCCCCCACGTCTGTTCCAAGTATAAACACTCAATGCGGTCGGTGACACACACGCAATTACGTCATCGCTGGTCCGCAGCCGCACGTCTTGCATGAAGTATAAACAAAGCTTTAGGCGAGAGGTGACGACTTTTTGTGAGCAGCAGTATGATTTCGTGCCAAGAACGAGCACCACCAATGCCATCTTTGCTTTGAGGATACTTATGGAGAAGTAAAGAGAGGGTCAGAAAGAACTCCATTGTGGGGTTGATGTGAGGGGGGGGGGTTGTCAGGGCGGGGCTGTTGGGGGTGTCTGGGCAGGGGGGCCCTGCTTTCTCCCACATTTCTGTCCAAAGTGCTGGAGAAAGCAGTTGCTGCTCAGCTGCAGGAACACCTACAGCAACACTCTCTGTATGAGAAGTTCCAGTCTGGATTCAGAGCAGCTCACAGTACTGAGACTGCATTGCTGAGAGTAACGAATGATGTCCTCATGGCTGCTGACACTGGTTCTCCCTCCATCCTTGTCCTCCTTGACCTCACTGCAGCCTTCGACACTGTGGACCATAGTATCCTCCTCCACCGTCTTCATGTGGAGGTCGGTCTCTGTGACACTGTCCTGGACTGGTTCAGATCTTTCCTCTCCAATAGGCTGGAATGTGTCAGTCTTGGCAATGCCACTTCCCAGACAGTCGGTGTCTCCTGTGGTGTACCTCAGGGGTCAGTTCTGGGGCCCCTGCTGTTTTCCCTTTACATGCTGCCTTTGGGTCAAATTATTAATCAGTTCAACATTTCCTTTCACTGCTATGCCGACGACACACAACTTTACATCAGGACTGGAGCATCATCATCATCCCTATCTCCATCTTCACTCACTGCTCTCACTGCACTCACTGCTCTCTCTGCCTGCCTGGAGGAAATAAAGGCATGGATGAATCAAAACTTTCTTCAACTGAACTGCTCCAAGACCGAGGCCATTTTGATCGGCACCCCTCACCAGGTACAAACATCAACTTTAACAACAATCTCCTTCTCTGGTCAAGACATCCCCCTCTCCACCTCTGTTACAAATCTTGGAATAAAAATGGACTCTCATCTCACATTTGAAAATCACATTAAGCATCTGTTTAAAACCTGCTTCTTCCATCTTCGAAACATCTCCAGACTTCGCCCATCTCTGACTTTTTCTGATGCTGAGAAACTCGTCCATGCCTTTGTCTCCTCCAGGCTCGACTACTGCAACTCCCTGTTTATTGGTATCCCTGGCAAAAACATTCAGAAGCTTCAATATATTCAAAACAGTGCAGCTAGGATTCTGTTGAGAGTTCGCAAATTTGATCATATTACACCCATTCTCCATAACCTCCATTGGCTTCCTGTCACCTACAGAATTCAATATAAAACTGCTCTCATTACCCATCAATGCTTGCACGGAACTTCACCTGACTATCTAAAGGACATTCTTGCACCATATTCATCCACCCGGTCTCTACGATCACAGAACAGTAATTTACTTCATATTCCTCGGACCAAATTGAGGACCATGGGAGACCGAGCATTCTGTGTGGCTGCCCCCCGCCTGTGGAACTCCCTCCCTGACGACCTGAGAGCTCCACAGTCACTGGTTGACTTTAAAAGCGGCATTAAGACTTTTCTTTTTAAGCAAGCCTATTCTGCTTCCACATGATTTTATCTTTGATCTTAGCTGTTATCTTTATTGATTTTACTTGATTTTATCACTTGTTTTATTTTATTTATTTTTTAAGCAAGCCTAAATCTACATGATTTTATCTTTGATCTTAGTCGATATTATTATTGATTTTATTTGATTTTATCACTTGTTTTATTTTTTACCTTTACCTTGTTACACATTGTAGCACTTTGAGATTTTTATTAATGAAAAGTGCATTATAAATTGAATTCATTATTATTATTATTATTCTCCCTGGGGAGGACCTGGGTGTTTCTGGGGGATGTCTGCTGGTGGCTGCATGCGGGCCCTCAGGTGGTCTGTGGCAGCAGTCATGGGTCACCGATCGGTGGTCTGGCTGTGCTGGGGTGGGTTCGGGGTGGGAGCCGGGGGCTTGGGGTTCTGGGGGCGTGTCGTCCCCGGGCTTGGGCTTGGTGGGGGTTGGGGATCTTGGGCTCTGGCGGGTGGGTTGCCGAGCTTTGGGCTGGCTTGCGTGCTAGTGCCCGGCTCTGGGCAGGGGGCCCTCGGCTCGCTGATGGGTTGCGGGTTCGTGGGCTGGGGGGTTGGGTGTCTGGGGCCGTGACCAGTGGCCCGTGGGATGGGGCAGGTTGACCCAGCCTGGGTGTCTAGTGTGCTATATGTTCTGAGAGTTGTTAGTATGAGGGGTGGGTGTAGTATTTCTTCTGGGGTGGGGACTGGGTGGATGTCCTTGGTGATGACCTGGGACTATGCGTGGCCGGCTGGCTGGCCCCTTTCTTATGGTGGGGGCCCGCTCCCGGTGCTTCCTGGCTCTGTCGGCGGTTGGGCGGGCGCTCTTGGCCGGGTCGTCCATGTGGGATTTGGCGTCCTCTTGGGTGGCGGGTTGACTGCGGTTCGTGGGGGTCTTGGCGGCCCTGGAGTGTGTGGGCTGTTGGTCCTGCTGCTGGCGGCCCTCGGGGCCCTGTCCCTCACCGCGGACCTCCACCCTCTTCATTTTAAAATTTCATTCATGTAGGGATTTTGGGGCTCGGGTGTGCTTCAACAATTTGTGGAAGCAAGACTAATGGTACATCCAGACCGAACAGCGTTTCAACTTCAAAAAAGCTCGTCATGCACGCAAGTGGACGCACTGGACCCACAGTGGTGTCCAGACCAGAACGAGAAGCTGCGGCGGTGTGGCGGCGGGGTGTGTGGGAGGAGCTTACCGGTATACCGAGTTCCTCACTGCACTCCGCCAGGCAAGGAGCTTTTTATTTCTGTCTCTGTAGAGCAGACTTGACTGGTCGTGAAGGACTTGTCGCGAACACACAGCTACAATGAGTTTCTCTTCCATAGTACACGACTTCGCGGGTTTTTTCTGTGTCCCACAAACAATACGTCACATAGTTGCGCAATACCCGTCCCCTCGTTTCCGCGTCACATAGGGACTCTCCCCCTCTCTTCTCCCCCCGACTCTCCCTGATTGGTTGACACACGCGTTCACGAGTTTGAACGGCGAAATCTTCAGCATGATCAAGGCGTGCTTTGGAGGCTGACGCGGGTTCACGTGCACGGAAAAACGCTTTCCAGCACGCTCAACACGCACGTGACGTGACGCCCGACGCCAAGATGCGCCTGGAGGTGCGTCCCCCATTGACTTTGCATGTAAACCGGACGCTCCTGAAGTTGAAAACGCGTTCGGTCTGGATGTACCATTAGGCGAGAGGTGACAAGAGGTGACAACTTTTTGGGAGCAGTAGTATGATTTCATGCCAAGAAAGAGCACCACCGATGCCCTGCGGGAGCATTTATTCCAGCAGATAATTTTCTCCCCATCCCTCACCGTGGACCTCCACCCTCTTCATTTTAAAATTTCATTCATGTAGGGATATTGGGGCTCAAGTGTGCTTCAACAATTTTACATCTCTGTTAACAGAGCCACCTGGGACTCAATTTTATTGTACACCTTAGACATTCACTCATAACATCCTCATGACATTCACATATAGGAACTTGGGGTGGGCACTATGGCTATGGGTGGCGGGATGACATTACTCTCGCCCCCTGTGCCTGTGCTCACTTCCAATGATGCATTTAGACAGTAGGGGTTTGGATTAGAGTTGGGGTGGAGGGGAAACTGGCTGTATGCCAGCCTTTGCTCCTTCTTCTTTCCTTTTTTTAATTGCACTTTACAACAACACACATCAACAGCACATCTGGGGGCGGGGGTGTGTGTGTCAGGGTCTTGTGTGTTTTTTTTTTCTCTCTTGCTACCCCCTGGTTCCATGGCTGCCATTCCGGGGGTGGGGTCCGGTAGTAGGGCAGGCCGTTGGGTGTTGTCCTGGACTATGGGGGGCCTGGGGGGTTGTCGTGGGTGGGGCTGGCGCTGCACCCTCCCTAGGGCTGTCTGGACTCGGGTGTCCTGTCCTGTCGGCTGGACGCAGGTTGGGCCGGATCTTGGATGTCGGCTCCTCTCCGCCCCAGAATGAATGGGTCTACCTCCTGGGTTTGGGCATGGGCTGCCCCATGTAGGAGGAGGCAGGTACATGTCTTGGACCTGGGGGGTATAGAGTGCGTATCGTGAATATGAATGGAATGTGTTGTTATTGTATGTCTTTGAGTGAGTTACCCCAAAATTACACTACATACGGTCCGCTCCGCAGGTCGCAGCTGAGCGTCTCAAACTCCAATTTCCACTACCTCCGCTCAGCTCAGGTCCGCCTGCATGCGCCGCTCCTAGACGCATAGGCGGGATTTGCGGGATCGCGCGATAAATCAAGTGATAAATAAGTAAGTCAGAACAAAACAATTCATTCCAGCCATTCATCACACCCAACGGCCTCCCTTCACACCCAACGGCCTCCCTTCACTGGCATCTGAGTCCAATTCAAAATTCTCATGTATGTCTACAAATCGCTGAACAGTCTCGCCCCCGCCTATCTCTCGGATCTGATACACCCATATGTCCCTCCACGTGCTTTGAGGTCAGAGGATCAGGTACTCTTAATAGTTCCAGAAACTCGCCTTAAGCGCAGGGGTGACAGGGCGTTCTCTGTAGCAGGCCCAAGACTCTGGAACGAGTTACCGCTGCTCATCAAACAGGCCCCCTCCCTCTCGGTTTTCAAATCCCGGTTAAAAACTCACTACTACTCCATTGCTTTCAATGCCAGCTGATTTGTATTGGATCGTTTTATTTATGATCTGCAATGTTTTTATGTTTTTCGTGTTGTACTTCATTGTCTGTGTTGCCTGTTGCGTGTTTGTTTGTCCAGCACTTTGGTGTGGACTTGTTCCTGTTTAAAGTGCTTTATAAATAAAATGGTATGGTATGGTATGGTATTCGGTGGAAGAAGGAGAACAATAGTAGAGACTGCTGCCTTGATCTTCTCTCGTAAATGAGCGACAGGACATGGTTTGAGCAACAGGAAGTGATGTATTACATTTCAGAATAAAATACTTTATTTATTTATTTATTTATTGTATTGCGTTTGTAGGCGTAGTCATAAATGATAGTTTGAAAGCATTTTTGTACAAATAAATCCGTATAGAGCTAGGATTAAGTCCGCCCGTGGTGATTTTATTTTGTAAATACGGAAGTTGTGCTCGTTCCTTTTCCTGTTGGTGCGATGTAATCTTCAAAAGTTGACTCCGCACAGCTCCGGCGTCCGGCAGAAATAGAAAAATTTCTAATTTTGACGGACTGCCGTCCGCTCTCCGCAGCTCACCGCACGGTGTAAATTCTGTCATTGATTATAACGGGTGCGTATTTGCTGCGGAGGTCGGACCGGAGCGGGGCGGAGCCGTAACGTGTGTGGTGTAATTTTGGCGTTAGGATGAGGATGAGGGTGGGTCTGTGTGATTGTGTCTGAATGGCTATTTGTCAGACCGGGACTTAGACTGCCCCCTCTTTGATACAGCTGGGGCTGCTTGGTGTCGCGCCCCTACCACGCGGCCCCCTAGTGGGGTGTGCCTTTGCCTGCCGGCGCGCTTGGGGGCCTCGGTGTCGGGGGCTGGGTGTTGGGGGTGTGTCGACTCGGCCTAGTTGCTGCCTGGTGGGGCTCGGGTCCCCTGGTCCTTTTGGGCCTGGGGGGTGTGCGTCCTAGGTGCCCGGGCCTTGGTGCCTAGGCCTGGGGCTGCATTGGTGCGGCGGGTTCCGGCGGGGGCCTATGAGTATGCCGTTGTTGGCCCCGGGGGGTCATTGTGTGTAGTCGCTGGTGGGGCTCTTCCAGTTCTCCCCTATGGTCGGATCTGGGGGGTGGGTGAGTGGTTCGTCCTGTTTGGGTGGCCCTGGGGGCTCCGTGCTCGGGGTCCCACTTGGGGTCTTGGGCTCTGGTCTCCCCTTTGTCTGCCTCGGGTCTTGGGGGTTGGATCTCTGATGCTTCACGGTAACTATTGAATGTTCTATTAGAGAAGTCTTATACTTATGCATGTTCACAACCACACACAAATAGATGCAGGGATGCACATGCAGGTGATAGATGTGCATATGTAGATATGTAGATATGTATATATGTAGATGTGCATATGACTACATATGCATGTATATATATGTTTGTTTATGGGTATGGGTATATATATTTATGGAGAACTACTGAAAAGCCATGAATGTTCTAAGTCTTTTATACATATGTATTTTGTTGCTGTGTTCTGTCATGTTCTTTGCAGGTTTACAGACAGCGGTCGGGTGTGTTTGCCTTGTGCTTTCTTTGTGTACATTTATTATATTTTGTAGTCTTACTTTCCATCTTTCCTTTCTTTCTATTCTATTAAAAAAATCATAATGGTGTGAAGAGGATGGCTGTAAGGTGAGAAGGGAGGCCATCTATAAAAGGAATTAGAAGGGAAAAAAAAAGAAAGAACTCCATTGTGTCTTTGTGGATTTAGAAAAAGCATATGACAAAGTGCTGAGGGAGGAGGTGTGGTATTGCACGAGGAAATCTGGAGTGGCAGAAAAGTATGTTAGACTGGTACAGGACATGTATGAAGACAGCAGGACAGTGGTGAGATGTGCGGTAGGAGTGACAGATAGCTTCAAGTTGGAGGTGGGAGTGCATCAAGGATCAGCTCTGAGCCCCTTCTTGTTTGTTCTGGTGATGGACTGACTAACAGATGAGGTCGGGCAGGAATCCCCGTGGACTATGATGTTTACAGATGACATTGTGATCTGTGGTGAGAACAGGGAACAGGTGGAAGAGAACTTGGAGAGGTGGAGGTATGCACTTGAATGAAGAGGAATGAAAGTCAGCCTTAATAATACAGAATATGTATACATGTGTGTGAATGAGAGGGAGACAGGTGGAACAGTGAGGCTACAAGGAGCAGAGGTCACAAAGGTGCAGGACTTCAAATTCTTGGGGTCCACTGTACAGGAAAATGAGAAGTGTGGTAAAGAAGTGAAAAAGTGTTCATGTTGCTATTGTTCGGCGTATTGTTTTGAAATATTAGTGTTTAGCATATTTCTTAGTTTAACATATTCCTTAGTAGGGGTGCAAATCTCTCAGTGTCTGGAGAATCGATTCGATTCCGATTTTTGGTGTCCCGATTCGATTCAAAATCGATTTTTCGATTCAGAAACAATTTTTTGATTCAGAAACGATTTTTTGATTCAGAAACAATTTTTCTATTAAAATGGTCATAAATTTAGTTTCAGTTTAGTAACTGACAAGCTGAAAAGAATAAACAACAATGTAAACAAATGGAACATTTATTTAAAACTTTTAGGTTCCTTATTGCATCAAATTTTTTGCATCGTTTGATATTTATACCAAAATTAGGAGGAATGCATTAAATTCTGTAACTTAAATAACCAGTATTAGGTTAGCTTAGTTGCCTGGATTTCTCTAAAACAATAAAATTAAAATAAAAATCTAGGAACAAATTATGTATTCATCCATCCATCATCTTTACCCACTTCTTCTTTTAAGAGTCACGGGGGTCACTGGTGTGCATGTCCAGCCATCACTATGTGAGAGGTGGGGGACACCTGGACAGGTCTCCAGTCCATCACAAACAAATAATTCAAAATATATAAATTCTAAAATAAACAGACCTCAGCCTACCATAATGCATTAGCCTTTAACTCAAAATAATATACAGACTTCAGTAAAAAATAAATAAAAATAAAAATCGATTTTGGGGCTTTTAGAATCGATTCTGAATCGCCAGGACTAAGAATCTAGATTATTTAAAAAATCGATTATTTTCTTGCACCCCTATTCCTTAGTTTATATCTTAGATCAAAGTCAAAGTCAAAAGTCAAAGTCAACTTTATTGTCAGATCTGCAATATGTACAGTGCAGGACATACACAGGACCGAAATTGCGTTTCTCTCAGTCCCTCGGTGCAACAGTAAACATCTAAACATTGAAACACTGAAACATATAATAATAGACATAAGCATAAAAATAGTAAAACTAACACTGTCCTGAGTTGTTTTTTTTTTTTTTTTTTTTTTTTTTGCATAGTGGTATAAAAAAAGAGTATAAAAAGTATAACTAAAATAAACTAAAGGTTTCTAGCATTGACATTTGCAAAGTGGCAAAGCAGCGTATGAGTCAATGTACACAGTATATGTATGAGGTAGTAGTTGATGTTGTTGTAGAGGCAAAAAGTGGCATATGCAGTAAGGCACATTGGGCATCCCTAAATAAGACCGTTCAGAGCACACTGTATATGTACCAGCAGTGGTGTAGATATTAGAGTAGTGTAAATAAATGTAAACAGTAGTAATTACATGTAAGCAGTAGTAATAAAAGTAAACAGTATTAATAAATGTAAACAGAGAATGTAAACAGTATTATGATTATAGGCAGTGATGTAATACAGACATTAGTGCAAGTATGAGAAGTAGTGCAAACTGTATGAGCACATGACCGAGAGTTTAGTGAAAACCCGTTTGGTGACACAGAGTCTAGTGTTAAAAACTTTGTGTTGAGTGATAATATGTGAGAAAGTTTTAGTGTTAAGGCAGTTCAAATGGGAGGGGAGGCAGAGCAGGCAGAGTGTTTAGCATTCTGACTGCCTGATGAACAGAGCTGTCTCTCAGTCTGCTGGTTCGAGCCTGGAGACTCCTCAGTCTCCTTCCTGATGGCAGCAGTCTGAAGCAGCTGTGTAGTGGGTGTGTGGGATCACCTGCCATGCGGTGGGCTTTCCGAGTGAGGCGTTTGCTGTGTAAGTCCTGCAGTGAGGGCAAGGAGGTGCCCACGATCTTCTCAGCTGCTCTCACAATGCGCTGGAGGCTCTTGCGGCAGGATGCAGTACATGCACCAAACCACACAGTGATGCAGCTGGTCAGGACACTTTCTATGGCACCTCTGTAGAAGGTGCTCATGATGGGGGTTGAAGCTCCAGCCCTTTTCAGCTTGCGGAGAAAGTAGAGACGCTGGTGAGCCTTCTTTGCCAGTGCTGCAGTGTTCCTGCTCCAGGACAGGTCCTTTGAGACGTGCACTCCCAGGAACTTGGTGCTGTCCACTCTCTCCACTGCGGTGCTGTTGATGGTCAGAGGAGGATGTTGGGCATCCCTCTTCCTGAAGTCCACAACAATCTCCTTTGTCTTCTCCACGTTGAGAGATCCTTATTACTGTTTCCTTTTACAATTTATGTTTTTGCTGTTTTTGGATGTAACTGGGACCATGACTACACAATTTCGTTCCACCTCATGTACCACATGTGATGCAAACGACAATAAAGAAACTTGAAAAAGAGTTCAGGCAGGTTGGAGTGGATGGAGAAAAGTTTCAGGAGTAATAAAGGTGTGGCAGCAAATGTCAAAGGAAAAGTTTACAAGACAGTGGTGAGACCAGCTATGTTGTATGGTTTGGAGACCGTGGCACTGACAAAAAGACAGGAGAAAGAACTGGAAATGACAGAAATGAAGACGTTGAGGTTCTCCTTGGAAGCGAAAAGGATGGATTAGATTAGGAATCTAAGAGGAAGGCCAAAAAAGAGATATTTGGATTCAGTCAGAGAGGACATTAAGGTAACTAGGATGAGGGCAGAGGATGCAGAGGCCAGAGTGAGATGGAGGTTGTCTTGTTGTGACCCCTGAAAAGAGAAAGAAGCAAAAAGCTAAGGAAGCACAACATACAGATAGAAGTGAACATATTAAAACATAAACTCAGAGTAAAATGATGACACCTGTTTATCACTGTGTGTTAAGTTTACTCATTTCATAATATGAACTTTAATACAGTATACACAGAGCCATGTATAAACTGTACTTCAAATTTTAGAATTTTACTTTTTCTATCTTGAAGCTATAGCGGCATCTTGTGGACAAATTAAGTAGTTATAGTTCAGGTTTGGACTGAACCATTACATGAAGCGGGGGGGATTTCAAAATCTTTCGTGAAACTTATAACACGTGTGTGGATGTACCAATTTAAAATATATTATGTAATTTATTTATTTACAATTTACATCGCAAAGTAAATTCTATTTTTGACGTTAGCCACCTTTCTTACGCGTTTCGTCCCCCCAACCCAAACTAATCAGTCCTGATCTACGTACGTTGTACGTTCGTACGTAATGCGTCATGTCTGTACGTGACGCAGCGACTTTAAAAATGGCTGACAGAGAAAATACAACTATGGAAGTAGACAAGGGAGAGAATAAACCTTGTTTAGAACAGGTTAAGTCAGTGTTTGACGACAACACGCAAAGCTCGGGCAAGCAGACGAGTCCAGAGGGAAAAACGGGCTCAGCTGAAAGTCGCAGCACGGCGGAATACTGCGAGAAGCTACAGACATGGATGTGGCAGTACTACACTGGATATGTGAACTGGCAAAGCTGGCTGGCAGCCTCAACGATGTCCTGCTCGTATTACGTACAGCCACCCAGCGGAACCTCGACGGCTGCTGATTTCAGCCCTCATAGTTTGCACAATAATGTCCCGTTTGGGTTTCCGTTATCGCCTTATCCACCGAGCGGTCGAGTGGGAGACGCCGCTGTCGGAGCCGCAGCGGCCGGTCAGCTGCAGCCGCAAGCTAACGGAAACGCCCAGAGACCAGGTAATAACTGCTGTTCTCTTAAAAATACTTTATAACCGGTTTTCTTTATCTTATAGCCAGATCGTCTCTATTTCAAACAAATAAAAATAACACGCCGATGCAATCACGTCAGCATCTTTGACAATCATTTAGGAGAGGTTGCTGACATGACATTTTTTCATCCATTCAACCTTTATTTCGTCAGGTTAATCTCATTGAGCCTCGAGGACTCATTTACAAGAGAGACCTGTCTACAAACTAAAGAATGATGACAACAAACAAAATATTAAAGTATCAAAACATTATAAGGTAGATGTAGAAAATCAGTAACAGCAACATACTGTATGTGCATTGGTTTTTGCCAGGATTCCAACAGATTCTTAAAACCATTTAGAGAAGTCAAGATCGAGAGCTTTAAGTTTTTTTGCAAGATATTCCATGAAGCAAGAGCAGAGTAGGAGAAGGCCCTTTTGCCAAGCTCAGTTCTCACTGACGGAACACTGCAGCCCAGCTAACATTGAACGTTCAGACAATGTCCTCTGAACGTTTGCAGAAAACGTTCACTGAACGTCCAAATGAAACTCCATAAAACGTTCAGAGAACGTCCCCTGAATGTTCAGAAACTGTCCCCCGAACGTTCAGACAACGTCCCCTGAATGTTCAGAAACTGTCCCCCGAACGTTCAGACAACGTCCCCTGAATGTTCAGAAACTGTCCCCCGAACGTTCAGACAACGTCCCCTGAACGTTCAGAAACTGTCCCTTCAACGTTCAGACAACACAAACTTTTCAAGTTCCCAATCCACAGTTTTAAATTGAGATTTATTAGTGGAATCATGATGATATGTAGTTGTGCAAATAACTCTTGGCTATGAATTAATTCTACAGTACTAACATTAAAAATAACAGAGTCGAAAGTTATGATAAAAGAATCAGTTTATTACACATAAAGGCATCAGTATCATAATATAAAACAAATCCGTATATGAATAAAAAAAATGCATAACTGGCATCAGTTGTAACAAAATAGGTACAAAAATAGGTACAAAAAGAATCTGTACATGGCATGCTATGCATATGAAAAATATAATGCATCTACTTCAAAACTGCGTTGAGGCAAACAAAGCTAGGAACCACATTTGACCATCCATTGTACAGCAGGAAACATGGTGGAAACCGTTGGTTTAAGGTTTACAAATCACTCCTTACATTTTTCCTTTATCCTCTTTAACATAAATTAAAGGATTAACAGAACAGCATAACACATAAAATGGAAAAGTCCACCTTTGGTACCTTTAAAAAACAAAAGCTTTAGAATTACATTGGAGGGAGCTTATCAACTGGTGGCAAAACAAAATGTACCAGTACAAATCTAAAAGTACACAGCTCACATAGCTTTGGTCTGTACTTAACATTAATTTGTTTTTGTTTTTTATTAACATGCCTTCATTTTTCTTTTGGATTTATAGCTGCAACACTGGCAGTAACACAAGAAATATGAAAGCTATATAAAATTACAGTCCCACCACAAATATGTTTAAAAAGTGTGCTGGTCATAATATTTTAAATAAGTTGATTTATTTCAGTAATTCCATTCAAAAAGTGAAACTTTCATTAAACTGATTTCAAGTTTATTTCTTTTAATGCTGATAATTAAAACCAACAACTAATGACAACCCTAAATTTAGTACCTCAGAAAATTAGACTATTACTTGAGATTAATTAAAAAAAATGTTTATAAATGTTGGCCAACTGAGAACTATGAACATGAAATGTACAATATGTACATCTTTGAATACTTAGTTGGGGGTCCTTTTGCAAGGACCATGGTACCATGTTCATACTTTTCAGTTGGCCAACATCTATAAAAATCCTTTTTTTTATTTTTTATCTCAAGTAATGTAATTTTCTGTTACCGGTAATGAATTTAGGCTTTTCATTAGTTGTCAGTTATAATCATCAACATTAAGAATTTTTTTTTAAATATATCAGTCTGTGTGAATGAATATAATATACAAGTTTTACTTTTTGAATGGAATTACTGAAATAAATAAACTTTTTCATATTCTAATTTTATGACCAGCACCTGTATTTGCATCTCTCCCCCCAAAAAATGTGTTCCTCAGTTCTGTGTGAGCCCGTGTCCTCCACTTCTTTGTGGCACATTTTAAATGTCCTGTGTGACCCTCCACCTCCACTTCTTGTGGTGCATTAAATGTCCAGTGTCCACTTCTTTGTGGTGCATTAAATGTCCAGTGTGAAAGCCTCACCTCCACTTCTTTGTGGTGCATTAAATGTCCAGTGTCCACTTCTTTGTGGTGCATTAAATGTCCAGTGTGAAAGCCCCACCTCCACTTCTTTGTGACACGTTTTAATTGTCCAGTGTGAGCGCATGTCCTCTACCCTTTTTGCATGTTTTAAATGCTCTGCAGCATGAGTCCTTATAAAATCCTCTCTTGCCGCAGAATCCCCATTCATGATTCCATCTGCATTTGCAAAAAAACAAACAAAAACAAAAAAGAGTAATTAGTCATATGCAAAGGCAATCTGGAAAATGCACAGTGCCTTGCTGGGGTCTCCCCTATAACTGGATTAATAAATAATAATAAAAACATCCATCCCAGCAAATGTTGATAGGTGGCTTGTTCACCGTCAGTAAGGAAGAACAATCTGTTGAGCGATCTGGTTCAAGTTCAGAGTTATGTGAAATGTGAACATCCAATTCAGAGGGAAAATCATAAGAATGATTGGCATGATGGTCTGAATGAATACTGCCATGATCATCATCTGAAAAGGACCCATTTACAGGAATATCTACAGTTTCTGCATGGTTCATTGGTGCCATCATCATGAAGAGAGTCAGAACTTTCAAGTGATTCACTGTGTTCACTATGCATGGCAATGACTTCATGCTGAAATGCAGGAGAATTTTTAACAAAATCTTGAGAATCATCTTGGTCATCATCTAAACACTTAAATTTCCGCTTGGCAACAAGATGAGTTCGTCTCCAAAGAGTAGATTTAGGAACAGAATAAATGTTTTTTTGCCATTGTCAATGAGAGTTTAACCCTAACCCCAAGCCTCAGTTTCAGTTCCACCACTTACTGGACAAACAGGTTTAACAATGTCAATCAAAACAGTTTGTTCACATGCAAATGAGGAACATCAGCCTGACGGTCATTAGAGGCCTTGATGGGGGGGAGGGACAACAGAAAAAGGTTAAAAAAGTAAAAATAATCTTTCCACTTGAACGTCTTCAAGTTTCTTCACATTATCCAGCACATTCCCACGTTTATCCAGTACATTATCCAGCTGAGTGAACTCTTTCTATCTGTATGGTTCAAACCGTTCAGAAGCTTTGTGTTTGCTTTAAACACTCACCGGTCTCAGAGTTTATGTAGTTCTTGTCAGTTGATCTGTTGAGAGTCGCTGCGTAAGTGACCTCCACAACCTGGACGTGTTCGTTTCTCTCTTCCTGTTCGGCGACCACGAGCACTGGAAGAGGGATTCAGGCACCGTCATAGGACTCCTAAACCCAAACCCGATGAAACAGAGAGATGGGAATGACGGGGTGAGCTGCGTTCTGTTTTAAAGTTCCAGCAGAACCACAGTCTGACGGTTACAGAACATCTAGAACTGATGCTGAGGAAACAGCTGCTCTGGAGAAAGTTTTAGCTTTAGAAGCAAAACTCAAATATTTTTGAGGCTAGCTAACTCTGAAATTAAGTAAAACATCTGAAGTTGCAGTTCAAAAGCCTTAAACCTGTCTTGGTGTAACTTGGAAGCAGCTTATAAATTATAATTAATTCAGAATAATTTAATGAGCAAACACAAACCTTCATTATTCAACTGGGGTTAGGAGCATAAGGCCTCAAGCCCTTACCTTTCTTGTTGGTATCTGCTGACCAGGGATTTGGATTTGGTTCAAGCATCAAGATCCAGCTGCAGGGCGGTGCTCCTCTGTTTTGAACCAAACAAAGTAAAATGGTGGCAATGATGGGAAACCTTCACCACAAGGCATCCTGGGAGAAATCAAAGGGCCAATGAAAGGGCCTCCAACCAACAGTGGGGGTTGTGATTGCCCACCCTCAACTGTCACAGTGTTCAATCAAACCACCAGAACAACAAGGTTTTGCTTCTGGGGGGATAAACAGGAGTTAATGGAAGCCATTTTCTGGCACCAGAGAAGTACTCTAGCTGGTTCCAGAGTTTAACTGAGAGAAGTACTGTGGGAGAATAGAGGGCCCTAAACCCTCTCTTAAACATCTAACTAACAGAAGTGTACAGTTTTTTACAACAACGCAGAAATAGAGATTTGGTGATAAATAATAACAACCATTATGTTTGTACTGTATACTCTTTAAATTAAATCACACCAAACATGTTTTTTTCACATTGAATGTCTAGAGTGAACGTTCAGACAACATTCAGACAACATTAGAAGTGCACTTCAAAACAAAAATAGAGATTTGGTGATAATAATTAATGACCATTAAAGTTTTAAAGATTAAAAAAACTAATTCAATAAAAATATGCCACTGGTTTTTTTTTTCTCACAGTAAGCAAACATTCAGAAAACGTCAGTGCACTTCATATCAAGACAAAAATAAAGATTTGGTGACAATAACCATAGCTTTTAAATATAAAAAAAACTGATTAAATGATCACAGCAAACATTTGTTTTTCACAGCAATTGATAGTTTACAGTGATAAGACAAAATCAGAAGGGCAAACTTTTTATAACAAGACAAAAATAGAGATCTGGTGACAATAACAACCATGTAATTATGGTTATAGATAAAGAACCCATATGAGTGGGGGTCTCGTACGTGGGCCCATTGCTCTATTGAAGATATAAAGACTGATTAAAGAAGTCACAGTAAACATGATTGTCATGTCAAGTGAATGTTCATAGTGAATGTTCAGACAATGTCAGAAGTGCACACCTTTTGTAACAAAACAAAAATAGAGATTTGGTCATAAATAATAACAACCATTAAAGTGTCAAAGATGTAAGAAATAAGTGAATGAAATTACACCAATTTTTTTTTCTTACAGTGAGTGAACGTTCAGCGTTAACGTTCAGGAAACGTTCAGACAACGTTCAGATAATGTTCAAACAATGTTCAGACAATGTTCAGATAATGTTCAGATAATGTTCAGACAATGTTCAGACAATGTTCAGACAATGTTCAGACAATGTTCAGGCAATGTTCAGGCAATGTTCAGACAATGTTCAGGCAATGTTCAGGCAATGTTCAGACAATGTTCAGGCAATGTTCAGACAATGTTCAGACAATGTTCAGGCAATGTTCAGGCAATGTTCAGACAATGTTCAGACAATGTTCAGACAATGTTCAGACAATGTTCAGACAATGTTCAGACAATGTTCAGGCAATGTTCAGACAATGTTCAGACAATGTTCAGGCAATGTTCAGGCAATGTTCAGACAATGTTCAGACAATGGCCCTCATGCACGAACCGTTCGTACGCACAGATTTGTTCTTATACTGTTCGTACGAGTGATTTAGGATCATTTGTGGCATCCAACAATGTTTTCGTATCCTAGGATTTTTTTCAGATACGAACAAAATTTACGTGTGGTCCAGACCTGTCGTATATTTTACGAGCAGACGGTCCGCTGTTATCCAGACGCCTTTTCTCCACTAATAACTTCATATTTCGTTATTTAGAAAATATTCTGAGTTTAAAAAGAATTAAATGCAACAACACAAATTTGTTACATTAAAAGAAAGCGGCTTCAAACACCCCCCCCCCGCACGCCCCCCCGCGC
>JBBPBX010064750.1:0-20162 GCA_038048925.1 Garcialebias charrua | reverse complement strand
TTGTTTTTATTTGATCATTGATTTTAGTTGCACTTTGTAGCACTTTGAGATTTTTGTTAATGAAAAGTGCGTTACAAATGAAATTCATTATTATTATTAGAGGCAGGGCAGCCGGCTCAGGATCAGAAGGTCTCGGGTTTGATCCCCGGTCACGGCTTACCTCGTTGTGTCCCTGGGCAAGACACTTAACCCCGAGTTGCTCCCGGTAGGACTGGCAGCGCCTTGCAAGGCAGTCTACTGCTACCGGTGTATGAATGTGTGTATGAATGGGTGGATGGCTGGTACTGTGAAGCGCTTTGGGGCCCCTCAAAGCGGGCTGGAAAGCGCTATATAAGTAAGCTCCATTTACCATTTCACCATTTATGTCTGGGGGTCGTTCAGTCATGTTGTCAAGCCAGAAGATGTTTCGCCACGTAGGTGAGAACAAAAATGAAACAGGCAGGCCGCAGAGGTTTTGTCACTCTTCGACCAAAGCAATGAACGTAAACGAGTTCAGTCGTTTTTCTTGGTTGTCATCCTAGTTACAGAAGCGTAAATATTTTGGAGATGTGCGGCGGCTGCTCAGGGACCGCGTGCCAAACGATCATTCTTCAGACAATCTGTTTCATCGAGCTTTCATCAGCGGGTTTTCACAGCTCCCAGGAGGCAAACTAACTGTGCTTTTAATTAAATGTTCTTCCAGTTGTGAGCGTTGTTTCCAGCTGCTGGGAGGAGGATCCTGATCATGCCGTTCCTCTCATGTCGTTCCAGGATATCTGCAAGGCTCTGTGGTGCCACCGTTTTGGGAGGAAATGTGAGACCAAGTTCATGCCGGCTGCTGAGGGCTCATCCTGCGGTCCCAATATGGTGAATAAACACAACTGTGTTTGGATCAGATGAGGGGGTTTCTGTTACATGCTCAAGCTTTTATTTCACCTGCATGACATAGAGAGACACGAACAGCCGGAAACAAATTCCTTGTGTGTGTCAACATACTTGGCCAATAAACCTGATTCTGATTCTGATTCTGATGACATAACTTAAACAGGAAGCTTTTTTTTTTACTTTATTTACACACTTTTTGTTTAACCTGAGAAAATGAATAGAATAGAATATATCTTTATTGGCATATTTGCACCAAGGTACAAAGTTTTGCAATTGGCGCTCGCACCATCCGAAGAGGGACATACGCACGGAAGCCGCAGCAGTATAAAACCGCGCCACCAACAATCAGATATGAAAAAGGAACATACAGTCGGGTAATCAGTGGTATTCAAAAAAGAATCTATCACAATTTGTCTTAGGACACTCCATGATAAAGTCTAAAAAACTCTACCAGCTTTAGCACGAATAAGACAAGACATGTTGCATTTCATGGCAAGCAGGGAGATTGTCCGTGAAAATCATTTCAGATAAGCACAGTCTGTAGATGGCATTCAGCTCGGCTCCATTCTGAAAGCACACGGAGACCTCTGGGGGGGGGGGGGGAGCGAGTTCTCAACAGCTTTCACTCCAGGAGAAGATTGCAGACAGCCTTCTTTTTCCAAGGTTGCTCACAGTCCAGATTAGATTAGTCGCTTATTTATTTTCAGGCCAGGCTACAGTGTACTTTTGACTGCAGCCTTGAAGTCCAGGTGCTGTTCAGGTCCAAATCCGAATCATGTGAGGTTCCGAGCTACAAATCCACGTCTGTGCCCTGGTGGGGCTGTAAACGAGTCCCAAAGCGCACCGCAGGTCCGCGGCTGTCCGCCGCTGCTCCCACCGTGCGGTTCAGCTCGTACAACAGCTGGCTTGTTGAGGTCATAGCCCGGATCAGAGAATCTTGTTGAGCAGGGAGTCTCGCCAGCGCGTTGATCGCTGCGGCCGCCTCCCTCAGCTTCCAGTAGCAGAAAACATCTGCCGATCCCAAAAAGCAGAGCAACTGCCACCAATATTCCAATAATCCACAAAACTTCAACGTCTTCGACAGAGAGAACGGTCAGACACATTGGCCACGAGTCCATAGTGTATCCCACCGCATGCGTGTCGAAGGGGCAAGCCGCTTCTCCTGGTCCGGTGCGCTTCGTTGAAAAAAATTTATCAATAGAGGAAACAGCCCACGTAAATAAATCCATTCCAAATTGGTTCGAGTGAGCGCTGAAGAGTTAAAGACGAGACAAAATGCAAAAGCAGGGAGGAGGAAAACTTAGGGGGGAGAGGAGCAAAAAGAGATGCGACCTGCTTCGCCGAGTGCCGGAAGACAGTCTAGTATTTGGTGATTTTAAGAGGAAAAAGCACCATCCTCTCATGGCTTTTGTGTGGTTATGTGGTAGAGTTATGAATAGTTAATATCTTACCTGCCACGGATATTTTGTGATGCAAGTTAATTGCATTTAAACAAATGATTCAAGAACTGACACCTGGAGATAATTTATTTATGCAAATCTATATTTACATGATTCTTTCATTCAAATTTAATTCTGACAGGAATGATGGGCTAACAGCTAGTCGGAGTGGATCCAAGAACTACATGGAGTTCTGCTTCTTTAAAAAAAAAAAAACTTCAGTGTCAGAACTTTTACTGCTTTTGATGCAAACACTATTTTAGAAGCACCGACGTTCATGCTCAATAATCCAGATAAAAATCCAACAATGTTCAGTCACGTCATCTGGATGGTTTCTCTTTTTTTTCTTTTTTTGTTGAGACGTTTCGTCCTTCATCCAGGACTTCTTCAATCTGAGGAGCCACTATTTTAGAAAGCTTTACACTCTATATCTTACAATACACAGTTATTTAAATATAGTTTTATGGTAAAATGGTAAATGGAGCTTACTTATATAGCGCTTTCTAGTCCCCTATGAGGGGCCCCAAAGCGCTTATGGTTATTTGTGAGTTTAAATAGCAGCAGCAGCTAGATGTAGCACTTCCATTGAAGCATCTTCTTTTTCTGCCAGGATAACCGTGTAGAGCAAAGTAGCATTACATGAAGGACTATGACTTGTTTCAGTCTGGAGTTGTTTTAGGACCACAGTGGTCCACTTTGGTCCTGGTTTTGATCAGACTAGCCATTAGCTTGTCAGTCATGTCAGAACTGAAGCTGTTCAAAGAGCTTTCTGAAACAGGTAAGGTATATGGATGTGCATTTTTACCAAAAACCTTCTTCTGGTTTATAAATAATACAAAGTATATTTTTCTTTGTATTTTCAACCGACTTCACAATTAATTACCGGTAAAGAGACGTGTTCCGCTGCTAATTCTGCTGACCAAGAATCTTTACTTTCTGTCATTTTCACTGGTACACATGGAGCGGGGTTCCGTTGGTAAAGCGAGCTCACCCGTGACAATAGTTTCTATTTTATAATCCTTTCAAAATAAACTCCAGTGCCACAGAAACATGTTCATTCAACCTTTATTTAGGCAGGTTAATCCCATTGAGCCTCGAGGACTCATTTACAAGAGAGACCTGATGTATGCTCCAAGTTGTTTTCTCAGAGAAAGCATCATTTAAAATCTGCTCGGCATGTCACAATATTTGAAGATCACTCCATTCCTACAAAGTAGTAAAACAACAATTATTTACAGCATTACAGCAAAGACCCACTTCAAAAGATTGAAATACAATTTTAGAAGGGAATTTCATTCAATCTTCATTTATACAGGTTTGTCTCATTGAGCCTCGAGGACTCATTTACAAGAGAGACCTGTTTATTAAAGATCAAACTAGAGCTAAAGGAGGTACCGTATTTTCTGGAATATAGGTCGCACCTGAATATAGGTCGCATTGTCCAATTATTGCCAAAGAATTGGAAAAATCCATAGGTCGCACCTGAATATAGGTCGCACCTACGTCAAAATGTGGACCGTGTTTAGCTCTGCTGCAAATGTCTGCCACAGGAGTGCACAGCAAGGCTTTTAAGAAGATTAACACTTAAAAACAATTATTTGTTTGATAAAAATTATAGCAAATATGTGTCTGAGCTGAACTTTTCTTTAATAAATGAATAATTTTAGCAGGATAAACACCTAAAAAATATATTTGTTAGCTGACATTATTGTAAGAGTGTGTCTCAGTTTAATTTTTGTTAATAAATGATTACAAATCAGCTTATTTTATAAAAAGCCATAAATAGGTCGCACCTGAATATAGGTCGCAGGGCATGCAAAAATGATAAAAAGCTGTGACCTATATTCCGGAAAATACGGTAAACTGATCCTGAGAATACTTAGTTTTATCAAAACAGGACTTGTTTAGTTACAGTATTTAGTCCACTGTTTCACGGCAACATTTTACCAAAGGCATCCTCTAATAAAAGTCACCAAACAAGATCTTCTCACAATCTTTGTCCTGTGGTTTTAGTGGGAAACAGTCTTCCATCAGTGCAGCACCAATCAAACAAGAGCCATAAAAGTGGCGGTTTTAAACGTCTCCGCTCGGTATTAAACGACTAAATGAAGAGTCGATTTTTCTTTGGAGGCATGAGTTTTCCTTTTGTTCGTGCTCTACTGAAACACAACGAACTGTGCAACGTTCAGCTGAGGGTAAAGCTTGTAAAACGCAACGTCTCAAACGGAGACAAGCGCATTCCTTCTCCAAAGGACTCCACAGAGCTCCGAGTCAGTAAATTACACAAGACAAAGAGTGGCAGTATTTTATACCACAGACAGTCTGAATCGATATTGTAATAAAAGCCAAATTTATTGAGCCTTTAAGAGTTATTTGGTGTAAATAATACCGCTGAGTGTTGCCATTTGCAAACAAAAGGCTTGAACTTGGTGACACCATCCTTGTTTTCTGAGATGAACTTATAAATGTGCATGCAAGCTCAGATTTAAGAGCAGCATTAGTTTATGTTGGAGTTCATATGCGGTGTGAATGAAGTCCCTGTCTCTGGTAGAAGTAATGTTCTCTTATCTCTTATCTGCTGTGTTCACCCGAAGGAGCAGCTGGTTTGTTGATGATTTGGATAAAGTTTGTCACTGGGGTTGGAGCCAAAAAAAGACAACTTGCGGTCTTTATTCGGGCTTTGTTTCTCTTTTAAGATGATTCTCCCCCCCAAAGACCCTGACAGGCCACCATTTATGGTACTTCTGAAGCTAAATCATTTGTTGGTTAAATCAATAAGTCAAAAACAAACATTAGAGGCTTAGAGAGGAATCTGTGGCACTCAGCAGGAGGGGAAAACCCAGAAAGGAAATCAGCTGTTCTGATTCTCTGAGAATATTTGGAGGTGTGTTTCTCTGTTGCGTGTGTTTGCATGCATGTGTGTGTGTGTGTATGTGTGTGTGTGTGTGAAAAAGTACAGGTAGTCCTCGATTTACGAGCACCCTTACATACAAGGTCCCGGACTTACGAGCTAGCGAACGAGCAGTAAATTTGTAAAAAATACAGCACGTTTATGTGTTTTTAGATGAAAGTGTGTTAGCTAACCATTTGGAAACAAGTTTCCGAGCATGTTTATGAACTAGTATGAAAGTTTTTGATGAAAAACGAGTGTTCGTAGTAGCGTTAGCTTAAATTTTCCGACTTACGACCGAAAATCCGGACTTACGAGAACCCGTGTTTCATGCTCCGACGTACGAATTTTCGTCTTACAAGATACTCGTAGGTACGGAACTCGCTCGTAAGTCGGGGACTACCTGTATTGCTAAATTAGGAATTTGTGATTGCTTAGTTGGTTGTAAATTTGGCCTTTTTGAGTGTTGTGCTACATAAAAAATATCCTATTACTGTGACACGTTCTTTCCCATTGGAGGATGATCTCATGCAGCACACGAAGAAACTTTACTCAAGTCATTTTACATCAAATCCTCATTTTGACTTGCCCAGCTGCCTTACTGAACGTTTCATTACTGAGGAGTTTTAAGGGCATTGCATTAAGGCACAGTTGGTAAGAGGCTGAATTTGGTGCAAAAAGAAGTTATTATGCTGAACTTTCTAGAAAGTCTTTAAAGGGCTGAATTTCTGCAAAAACAGTTAAGAATATTTACTCAATGTTAAAATGTGAAGCTACATTTTTTTTTTATCTAAAACTGACATTTGGTTTAAAATCAAACAAGCTAAAAGTTTAATGTGTGAAATATTGTATTAAATGCAGACATCACCATTTTACCATTTATTTGCACTATAAAAAGTCTAATTATATATACCCCTTGAAAGTTTTTTTTTTTTAACTTTTTTTCCATTGGTTTAAAACAACCAAACCCTGTTTTTAATCAAGATGTTTATGTTTAATCGTGACACAGGTTTTCTAACTCCTCCATGATCTGATTTTCACCAAAACAATAAAAAAAAAAACTGAATAATCTGTGGCCTGACATGCTGTTAGCTTAGGCATCCATCTTTTTATCTCCTTCCTTCGTGATTTTATTACTTCTTTGTGTATTTTCTTCAGTGGTGTCGCAGGGGTCATTGTGTGAAGCAGGGCGACGAGGGCCCCAGGCCTCAGCACGGTCTCTGGTCCTCGTGGTCCTCGTGGTCCACCTGCTCTCGAAGCTGTGAAAGCGGCGTCACCTATCGAGAGAGACAGTGCAACAACCCCAGGTAAACAAATCCATAGCTGTGGTCCCGCTGAAGACACAGTTCATAGTTTAATAAAGAAACAGAAATAGATTAAACCAAAGTTTGTTTGTTTGTGCGTGCGCGACTGCTGTGTGTGAGACTGTGTGTGTGTGACTGCATGCGTGTGTGTGCATGTCACAAAAAAACAAAACATCTGTCAAAATAACAAAAAATTGACTTGGTATCTCAAAAAGAACCCTTGTTCTCTTGAGATAATGTCATGAATAAATCATTATCACTTGGAAATGCATTCATTCATTCAACCTTTATACAGGTTAGTCTCATTGAGTCACGAGGACTCTTTTACAAGAGAGACCTGTTTTAGACAGACAACATATAAAGTGCAGACAACAATAAACTACATTTAATATGCAATTAAAATCCCTGTATTCAATCACTAAATGATGGGGGTGTCATTGATTTAGGTCAGATTAAGTGACAAGCAACATTCCTTGAATTTATCACAGAGTGGGCTCTGTATTCTCCAATCAACATTGAAATCTCCAGCGAGGAGGATTTCGTTGAATTGTAAGTTGACTAGGAAATCTGACAGAGATGACAGAGCCTCATTGATTTTATTGTCACAATTGAAATCAAAGTAGTGTTATAAAACAATAAATTAAGGTGCCATAAAACAAGGTAAAAAAAACTAAAAATAAGAACATGTTTTGTTGATGTTTCTATTGACTTTATCATATGTTTAAGATCCCTTAAAAAATTAAGGTGGATGGTTTCATTTCCTGTTGCAAGGTGTTCCAGGTTGTGGGAGCAGAGTAGGAGAAGGTCTTTTTACCAAGTTCAACAATATGCATTTAGTTTTCACAGTATATTGTCATGAATATCAGACTGTTTTAATATCTACAGTTGGCCTTATCTTTTAAACTTAAGAGACAAAAATGAGCTGAAACCCTCTGAACTCTTGGCACAAAGATAAAAATGACACTTTCAAATGACCGGTTTATTTGTTTTTTCAGGTGAAATAGATTTGCTTAATCCATATATGCAGTAGAGGAACAAGACTTTATTAGGATGTCATTAAAATAAAGGTCTGTGTCGCTTTAGTACTTTGTACTTATTGGTTTATTTAGTCCCTTGCCATCCATCAGTAGGCGTGTTTCCATCAAGGTTTCTAGGTGCGCATTATGAAGCATCGCATCAGAAAAGCTAAATGGAAACGGCATAATTCGAGTTAACTTCCTCTAAGTCGCTCTAAAGTTTATACGCTCGCTTGAGGTAGTTTTTGGGGAGTCGATTCAGAGCTGAGTCGGCTAAACGACAGATGGAAACAGATTAGCCGACTCAGTTCTGCCGCAGCGAACATTCACGTCACGTGACTGATCAGCTGTTTCCGCTCCGGACAACATGTAACATCGCTAAAACTAGTTGGCATGACAGAATAAATACAACTTGCCCGATAGCAACACATACCTGAAATATTCTCTCCATTTTGCCGAGATGTCTGTTTTCAAACGCTACTTCCTGTTTACTGTGGAAGTGCGTAACGCTGACGTCTGACGTATGGCGCTGACGTGTGACGTAATGACGCTGACGTCTGACGTAGAGACGCTTTGCGTGGCATTGCAGATGCGCTTCAAGCCAGTTTAATGGAAACACTTCTGATCCTCATAATTTTAATTTACATTTTAGCGAAATTTTCTAAAATTCGCTCAAAAATCGAATTTAAATTGGATGGAAACATAGCTAGTATCAGGGTTATTAGCAGCGTCAGTCAGTCAGTGGCTCCCATCTAAAATGTCAGGACCTCTTCTTTATCACGCTGTGAGCCTGACAAGAGGTGAGACAGAGAATGATGATGAGGAATAGATGGAGGAGAGGACATATGGTTGAAGGAAGGAAACAAGAGTCGGACAGGTAACTGAGACAGGGTGAGTGAGGCGAGTTCTCCAGGAAGAGATTAACAAATAAAAGATGAAATGTGGAGATAGAATAGGATCAAATTACCAGAGAGATAAGAGGCAATGTGATTTTAAGGCTGATAAAAGTTGTAATTGTATCATAGAAATGAGGGGTTTTCTTTCTTTCCTTTTTTTTTTTAAAGGTAGCCCAAGGATATACACCTGTGATGGTAACCAGAACAAAGACACACACAGAGAGAGTACTCATGGTCTAGTCTTGACAGAACAATACAATCTTAAGTGCTTTAAAAAAAAAATCCTGTTTGAATTTTGCTTCACATCCAATTCACCTTAATGTTTTCTCTTATTTTAATGATATCAACATTTTGCAAGCTATTATAATCTGCATTATCAACACACAAATGAACCATTCATTTTTTTCCATTCATTTCATATCATACAAATAAATGATTACAAAGAAAATGAATCAAATACAGGATGTAAACTATGCCACATTTCGTAACAAGCTCAAAGTTTTCATCTGTCTCTGCAGACCTGCAAATGGTGGCAAGTTCTGTGACGGCTCGTCGAGGTCGTACAAGCTGTGTAACACCGAGGCCTGTCCTCCCAACACAGCTGACTACAGAGCGCAGCAGTGTGCTGAATACAACAGCAAACCGTTCAGAGGATGGTACTACACCTGGAGGCCGTACACCAGAGTGGACGGTGAGAGTGAGCCCCTTCATTTTCTAATATACAGTACTCAAATAATCGATATGAACACATACTCGCATATATGTATTATAGACATAATTTGCATATTTTCTCATGTTAATCTGCTTTTTTCTCCCATTTAGATCAAGATGTTTGCAAGCTTTACTGTTTTGCTGAAGGTTATGATTTCTTCTTTGCCCTGGCCAGCAAAGTTAAAGACGGGACACTTTGTTCCAAAGACAGCTCCAACGTCTGTATTGACGGTCTGTGTGAGGTAACTTTTACGTTTTGACTTATTTGAAGAGTGAGTTTAAGATTGAAGGCTCTTGTGCACCAGTTACATGTTACTGAGGCACTCCTTTCACTTCCACAAAGTTCAACCATTGACCTGTCACATGTCTGCAGCTTTTCATTTGAACTCTCAGCTGTCATGTAATGTTGCAGTTTATGTGCATGCCTTCTCCGTTATTTAATGTAACAATACCTTCCTTACACAGAAAGTGGGCTGTGATCGTGTTTTGGGCTCCCCGACTGTCCCTGATGCTTGTGGGGTGTGTAAAGGAGACAATTCCACCTGCAAGATTTACAAGGGACAATACATAAAGCAGCCTTTCACTAACCGTAAGTCATTTCTTAAAAATCAAAATTGACAATGATGCCATAAAAATTACATTATTACATGAAAATACATCTAACAGCATTGCAAGAATTTTACTTTAACAAAACAAACCTAAAACATACTTAAAGGGGAGAAATAGCATTGTGACTACTGTACAAGCCACAGATTTGATTGCCTGGTTCAGATTTTAAAATGTTCAAGACAAAAATGGTTTATGGCACATCTTTTTATCCTCCATCACTAAATGAAAAGGAAGAATTGGGAAATACCCTCGGTCTGTCTATCAATGCTTGTTGTGAACACGATTATTTGAACGTGTCCCCTCATCTGAGAGCTCCACAATCACTGGTTGACTTTAGAAAAGGCTTAAAGACCATTCTTTTTAAGCAAGCCTACTCTGCTTCCACATTATTTTATCTCTGATTTTAGTTGATATTATTACAGGTTTTTTGTTGTTGTTATTTTATCATAGATTTTACTTGATTTTATCACTTGTTTTTATTTGATCATTGATTTTAGTTGCACCTTGTAGCACTTTGAGATTTTTGTTAATGAAAAGTGCGTTACAAATTAATTATCTAGAGTTGCAACCCTCAGTCCTACATTCTTGACTTTCCTCGCTATGTCTCCTGACACATTTCCCTCCTCGGGGTCTTCGACTAACAGTAGCACAATTTCTGCTGGCACCCTGTTTGTCAACAGCACCGGTAGCGGCCGTTGTTAACCGATCCGGTATGGTGTCACTTTGATGAACTTGCATTATAGTTTTGACAAAAGTGTTTTACGTAAGATGCCCTTCCTGACACAACCCTCACCATTTAGGGGGTTTGGGGCTGGCACAAGAGATACACTGGCTTGTACTCCCTAGTGACTTTTTTTATTTTATTTTATTTTATTTAATGAAAGTTCAAGTGATTGTTTTAAAAAGATTTTTTTGGTTTCATAGAGTACTACATGGTGGTAACCATTCCAGCAGGAGCTCGGAGCATCCGT
This sequence comes from Garcialebias charrua, assembly GCA_038048925.1. Lineage (NCBI taxonomy): Eukaryota > Metazoa > Chordata > Actinopteri > Cyprinodontiformes > Rivulidae > Garcialebias > Garcialebias charrua. Next base: position 9,462 of record JBBPBX010064750.1, on the reverse strand, counting down.
GTGATAGAACTGAATACTTCAAGCTCCTACCTGGCTCTCAGGGACACCCAGAGACACTACTACCTGAATGGTCTGTGGACGGTGGATTGGCCAGGCCGACACCCGATTGCTGGAACAATGTTTGAGTATAAGAGGCCATACAACAGACCAGAGAGCCTCATGTCAGCCGGCCCTACAAATCAAACACTTGTGGTAGAAGTAAGCGATCAGTTGGCACATGTTTTCTTTTCATCATTGATAATTGATGTCTTTAACAAATTATTTGCTCATATTTGCAGATATTGTTGCAGGGCTGGAATCCAGGCGTGCGTTGGGAATACACTCTGATGAGAACTGATGAGAAGATTAAACCCAACTACACATGGGCCATTATACGCTCTCTGTGTTCAGCAACCTGTGCTGGAGGTATGGAAGAAATACGTTTCTTTGTGAAGACAGATGCCGTTTTAAAAATGTATTACAATGTGTGAAACCCTAAACTGCGTGAGACAGAAGATTGAGGGGATGGTGTGCAGCGACGGAGACAAACACTTAAACTCAGCCTGGCCATGCTGACCTGTAATATGACTTCTAGCTGCAGGTTAAATAAAGAGGACGGTGTCTCCATCATTACTGAGGGGACATGAGAGGAGAGGACCTCCTATTGTTTTAACAAACACCCTCTATTAGTCACAGCCAGCATGCACACTCATGCATCACTGAGATTGGTGGCTCACGTCATGCCTTAGACCTGATATTGCACACAAATACACTCACGTGAATTCAAAGTCAGCTGTAATTGACGGGGCAGGTAATTGGTGGTCAGAGGTTAAAGGACAAAGGTGTGTATGCTGAATAACATCACTTCTCATGCACATTTGTCTTTGTCTCTGTGGTATACCAATGAGTGTACATGTACCCATCTTCTTTATTGACTTAAGTCATAAAAGTAAAGATCATAACATTTGAAGAAATATTGTATATACATTGTTTCAAAGAATAAAATATTAAATATTTAACAAAATCATATCTTTATGAGAGATTTCACGCAAATTACCATCGACCAGCATTCTTTTTTTCACCCTCTTTTCTTGAGGGGGTCCTTTGGTCTATGAAAAACATTTTCAAAAGTTAATATTTACTGTCAAAATTTTAAAACGTTTCAAGACGCGCAGCGGAAAAGTCTACCTGATCAATCAGTTTTGTTTCAGCAGTAGTAAAATATTATTTTCTTATAAAAGGAATTTGTAACTAATCATTCATTGCTTCATAATAGGACACATGAGCACCAAGTCAGCATGCTACAGAGACTTGAGAGTGCAAGTGAACACATCATACTGCAATCCCAGATCCAGACCAGCTACTGGAGCAATGCCTTGCAACACCCAGCCATGTCCTGCCAGGTCAGTGCAGTTTGAAGTTTTCTAAATATTAGTCCCATAACTTTAATGCTATTACAGTTTTATATTGCGATATACACCATGGATGTTTGTCTGTCATGTTAAAGGCAAAAGAAAGCAGACTGTCAGTCTGTTCCTTTGGTGAAAAGTGTAAAATCTCAGGTCCCTGTCATATATTTGATGGATCTTGAAGATGTCCTCTGTTCTCTTAAGGAATTATCAAATGTTGATGGCTCTCTGCTGTATTTGACAGAATTAAGCCGGGTTCCCACCAAACGCGTCAAAACGCTCCCGACGCGCGGTGTTGGCTGCTTGACAACAGACGTCTGTTCACATCGAACGCGTCTTACGACGCGCAGTGTGAGGAGAGTCTTGGTCCTTTTCTGGTCGGGTTTGTTTTATTTTTTGTACACTGGGCAGATAAAATCAGCTGTTCGTGAGCCTCGTTACTACTTGAGTGGGTTTTCTACAAGCCGAACTGCAGCTCCAAAAGTCTTTGTTGAGATTAAAACGTTTTTTTTTTATGTTTGGGGTGATCGTACGCTCGAGCGGACAGCGGCAACTGTAAAAATGCCAAGTTTCTTACCGGAGGCTGGTTTCTTCATGGAGGCTCGTTGGGCTAAGTTTAAAAAGTCCAAAAAAAGTCCCGTCGTCGTTGCGTCATCACATAGCAGAGTCTCTCCCGATTGGTTGCTGCGACGCGGCGAGCAGCCAAAGTTCAATTTGTTGAACTCCGGCAGCGGCTGCTATGGACGCTCCGCGTGCGCGGAAAAGAACTGCCGTGCTCTGCCGCGCTGCTCGAAATGCTCAAAACGTGCCGCGTCACGCTTCGCCGCTCCTCCACATAGACTTTGCATGNAGAACTGCCGCGCGCTGCCGCGCTGCTCGAACTGCTCAAAACCCGCAGCGTCACGCTTCGCCGCTCCTCGCCGCTCCTCGCCGCTCCTCGCCGCTCCTCCACATAGACTTTGCATGTAAACTGGCTGCTTCCGCTGCTCGAAACGCGTTTGGTGGGTAGCCGGCATCAGTGGACAGAAGGCAGCACCTTTGGTTGGAGTGGTGTGCTGCGCATGTCCCCCCCTCCCCCACCCCATGTTAAATTTACATACTCTGTTCTGTGACTTCATTTGTTTCCAACTCAGAGGTGTAACGGTGGATCGACTTTGATTCTTTATTCCACTTCTATACTTTGACACAACACCAAAACATGATAAAACAGTGGCAGACTTGAGAGTTGATGTGTGAAATGCTACTATTGTTCCACTTGCGTTGCACAAATCGATGCTGAAAAGATGAATTATCTTCATGTTTCTTTAAAAAAAAACTTCCATCAGCTGAACATGCCTTGATTTTCATATCTTCTCTTTCAAGCAACATCATCAGTTGAAATCAATTTTATTATTATTTTTTATTAGTAGTAAACACTGTGGTTTTATTTTAATTTTATGTATGTAGTTTTGAAGATTTGTGTTTTTCTGAAGCACATGGCTGCTTGTCCTGAGCCTGGTTCTTCTGGAGTTTTCTTACTTATGAGGAAGATTTCCTTACCACTGTTACCTTCATGCTTGCTTAAGATGAGAATTCTATGATGGAGTTACATTCAAAGCAGTCTGCTCCTCAGATATAAAATGTTGTTAACTTGCATTTTATGTATATGAATGTTTCTGTACAGTGCTCTGAGATTACTTCTGTTGTCACTTGGTGCTATATAAATAAACTGAAGTGAACTGAATGGGACTGGAATTAAACAGAGAATTCAGGTTGGTGCAAGATATTCAAGTGAGTGCTACACTGTGGAGAAGAACAGAGGGGTGTGGATTTATTTGTTTGTTTGTTAATTAATTAATTTATTTACCTGTGATGGACTTGTGACCTGTCCAGGGTGTACCCCGCCTCTGATAGCTGGACATGGGCACAAGTCACCCCTGTGACTCAAAAAGGCAGAAGCTGGTAAAAGACAATGGATGGATGGATGGATTTGTTTTTTATTTATTATATTCAAGACAGTACAGAATGATTGATTATGGTGAGTGGAAGGAGCAATTGTATCCACTACCATGTGCAATGGTGGAGCAAGGCTAGGGGGTGGCCATTGAATTATCTCCAGCCACCCACGCAGCCCACCCCAATTATTTGAGGAAACTATGCTTTTAAGCAATATAAAAACTAGAAAGCACAATGTCCTCAAATTATTGAGATGGTCAGCTTACATACAGTATATATTTGGTGGCAGCCATCTTGGACTTTGACTTAGTGACCCAATTTTTGATTGTGACCTTTTGTTTCACGTAGTGGCAAGGGAACTGGACTTGGGATCCGGAGGACCCTGGTTCGAACCCCAGTCACGGCATAGTTTTGTGGTGTGTTTGAGCAGCACATCTAATCACTACTGCTCCCCGGCGCGCTTTCTATAGCTGCCCGCTGCCACCTGGTGGTGATTGGGTTAAATGCAAAGTCAAATTTCGTCTTGTGTGGAAACATGCATAGATGACAAAAATATGACATTATTATTATTATTATTAGTTGTAGCCACACACCAAAATGGAAGTCAGTACTGTACAGTACTTCACTTATTTTTTCAAGTTATCATGCTCATCACATGAATGCACAGATGAAGAGAGGGTATTGCCAGTGCCCCCTTTTCGCTCTTTCTTCCCTTTCAGGATGACAATCCAGAAGCATAAAGCGTAGACAAGACCAATGAAGACATCAGAACATTGGCAAACATCAGTGGTAAAGGCAGAACCTTCTCTGAAAGTTGAGAAGAATTTCATGGCCCAAAGCAAAACTCACAAAAGGCATGAAACCTGAGCTGCAGGGCACCAGGTAGTATAGCCTCCGAGTAGGTAGATGGATGCTCCATAGGCTACAGGTCAACTAGGACTCCAATGCTAGGAGAAGGTCATTCACTGCAACAGCTGGCCCTGCAAAATTTGGTAAGGAGTTCAAAGAACATAACTAAGTACCATGAGAAGTGAACTTGTCCTTTAAACTTCCCGGATACTAATCTAATGAAACCTAATGAAATACATGACACAAACACAGCCGAGAGCAGATCTCACAGCTCACTGAACAAAAAGGATATTTTGCTAACAACAAATAACCAAACACTCCAGGACATTTCCAACAGATCTTTGTAAATGTCCTAAATGTTCAGAGCTGTTTCTTTGGCAACAGGGGAGTCTACTCAGTGTTGGAAAACTGTTTGTAAATGTCTTTTTCTTGAGCTGAGTAATGACTATGGAGTGGAGGGATGACAAAGTCTAAAAAATGTCCTAGAACGGGTGACATTTAGTGTTGGGTTATAGAGAGAACAACTGGAGGTGATTCGATCTGACAGCTCAGCTGACTTTGATTTAACAAAACTGTTGTAATGACAGTCTTGGAGCAGACTACCGTAAATGTTTTCAGGTCTTTTCAGGCTTTAAAATAGGAAAATATCTGAGTAAAGTAATTGGAGCACACAAAATGCAAAATCCAGTACAAGGGATGCTTTGAATATCATAATTATAAAAGAATAATTAAATAAGGGAAGTATAAATACACAAAAGAATAGTTGGGAAAACTGTTTAAGTGATAATGATCATGTAACTGCATGGGAATCTAACATGTGCACACAATTAAAACATTTCAAAATAAAACATGACAGCTTTGCTACATGTTTTGTTAGATTAATATTATGTGGTTAAACTATCAGTTCATTAAACTCAATTTAGCTTTACCATAGCATAAAGTTTCTATATTTTGTTTATGACTTCATTGATATAAAAGCCCTAAGGTTTTTATTGGCTCAGTCTGAATTTCACTAAAAATAGTATTTGAATTGTTCTGGCATGCGCTCGTATTTTCCTGAAAACATTCTGGATAGAAAGTGATTAGTTTGGTCCCTCTAGACTTCAGGTTGGCCTGGAACAACCGTTGAATGTTTTGTAGACCGATAACATAATTTGTAACAGTTTAATATCTGCATGGACATTTTCATCGTTGGAATCTGAGGAGCCTGTTGATCAGCTTTATGGCAAAATAACTGGAATCAAGTTTCTAGCACAACATGCAAGGGAAAATATATCTGATAATGGAAACATTTTTGATACATGCAGATTATACATACATGTGCTACATGTGGACAATGCTGTTTGGTTAAAAGACTTGCACAGAGTGCTGTCTAAAGATGGGTAAGACATGTGGACACATGATGTCACCGATAAAGCTCTGTGTCATCAGGGTCCCTGCATGGTTTTCAATCTTCATACACTATGGCAGATGTCCAATGATCCCAGATGGGGTCCTGTAACACTTGGCACACAGTACAATGATCTTCCCTTAATGTGGTATGTTTTGAGTGACTGGAACCTACACAGCTTGTGTGGGTGCCCTCTCACATACATTAAATCCAACATCAGGCCATTGTAACATCTGTACAGCCCACATGCCAGGCAGTGGAACAATACAGCCATCAGTCCTCCTGAATACTATGTCCTGATGTAATGAAATGGTAAATGGAGTGTACTTATATAGTGCCTTTCTATCTTATCAAGATACTCAAAGCGCTTTACACTACAATCTGTGCCCTCATTTACCCATTCATACAGAACTCTACTATATCTATACAAAGACTAATGAGATACGATAAGAATTAGAGCTTTATTACATTCATACACCAATGGGACACACATCAGAGGCAATGAGGGGTTCAGTGTTTTGCCCAGGAACACTTCCGCATGTGACTGCTGGTGGAATCAAACCCCCAACTCTCGCATTGTAGGACAATGTTCTTACCACTCAGCCACATGCACCCCCATACCATACCAACTTTATTTCTAAAGCACTTTATAAAACCGTAGGACCAAAGTGCTGTACACAAACATAAAATACAGTAAAAAAAATAAAAATAAAATACAGTACAAAATTAAAAAGGTCAGATAAAAGACTAGCATTTAAAACAGTAAAAATTACACACACAAAAAACAAAATCAAACATCTCGGATCGCGTCAAAAGCCAAAGAGAAGAGATGAGTTTTAAGAAGAGACTTAAAAACTACAATGGACGAGGCTTGTCTTATGTCACTCGGAAGGTCATTCCAGAGTTTAGGGGCAATCACTGAAAAAGCACGGTCACCTCTGAGCTTAAGTCTAGTTTTTGGAATCCTCAGAAGCTGCTGATCAGCAGATCTGAGAGAACGGGGGTGTGATGTTATGTATAAAACCATGGCAAGTATAATTAATGCTTAATCTTATCAAGAAGTTTTGCATCTAATTGTGCTAGTTCCATTCTAGCACAATGAAAATTTTAATCAGTGATGGGCACGTAATTTGTAAATTAAACCATTTTATGTACACATAACTGGTCTGCATATGGACCAAAGTATGTACAAATTGAAATACAAAGTACTGTACTTACCTTTTGTCAGAGTGTATTAGCAGTAACATGGATCTCCATACAGTATTGTGCTAGCAGACAAAATATGGCCATCAATACATGCCTTAAGGTTTTCCTTCTTTATTTACTTGACTCACTTATCTTACCAATAGTTTTCATTTTGTTATTGAATATTCAACTTCATTTTTTGCTTGTTTTATTACCTTTCCTGTTGTATTTTATAATATTTGTATACTTTTTTGAATCAACCTAACTTGTATGACAATCATATTGTTTCTTTAGGACTGTCTCTCTGTGTCTCCCATCTACTGAACTAAATGCAGTTATTCTTGTTATATAAATATTCTTCTAGATTAAACCCATTCTTTCTGACAGGTATGCATTGTTGGACGGCGTCACCTTCACAGCTGTTATTTCTTGACATGCAATGTCAAAATAGCTATTTATTGGCTGAATCAACTGTTCCAGTCCTCCCATATACTGTCTCTTGATAGCGGAGCAAATGAAAGGTGTCAGGCAGAACTGACTGTATTCTCCACCCTTTTCCAGCCCATTGAAGCACCTGTTCTGGGATTACAGCATTTTTCCTTTTTCTTGTAAAAAAAAAAATACATTCTGGCCAAAAAATGTGAGTGAGATGAATGATTGAAAACTTTCATTTGACATTTTGTTTGCACTTTTTTTCCGTTCCAACATGATACCTCATCCACTGTCAGCAATACTTAGGTTCAGCTTTTGGTTGAAACTGCAGGTCAAGGACTTCTACCTCTTGTCACATGGTGCATCAACAAAATGAGGCAAGCTCACAAAACAACACTCTGACCTTCTCACCATTTTAGATACTGTGTGTGGCGACGTTTGAGTGCAGATTGGACTGGCAGTTTATCTTGATGCAGCATGTGGATTCACCTCCAGACTCTGATGAGCCGACGCACTGAAGTGAACATTGAAAATCACTGTGGGGAAGCAGGTGTTCTCTGATGTTGTAAAATGTCATAAGTGTGTGTCAATTTGAGTTCCTCTTTGACAAATGGTGATATATGACAGAGCACGTCTGGGAGCAAGACGTGTGTATGACTTTGCGGTTTCAGGGTGTAGTTCTGCTTGATTTTGGCATAAAAATGTTTGTCTGGTCACTGTTTCTCACTGACACTCTAGGGCCGAGGCTGAGGATCAGTCAGCATAGTTTGATGAGGTAGACATCATAGGGAGTGGTTTGCTAAATGACAGGCAAGACATAAATGAGCACACACACACATGCACACTCACAAGACGAATGTTCCTCCCTTGCCTGTGCTGTTCTGGACAGTTTCATGTAAAGTCATAGAATGAAAGCATATCAGTGTAAGAGCCTCATAGGATAACTGTGATCTTAATGAGGGCGGTAATGTGATGTATTTGTGGGTAATGAAGTGATTTCATGAAATAATTATTTGTTCCTCTCAAAACCTTGAAATACACATTATGAACGTCCAAACTGTATCAAATTTTAAAAAAAAAAGTTAGTTGGAGACTTTTGAGGTTGCACAGTTCTGTAACAATTATAACAGGTTAGTAATAGGAGAATGTCTAAATACCTTTCAGCATTTTGTGCAGAAACCAGCAGAGATGAGGCGGGTCATTTGTGAAGCAGCTGTTGCGGTCAGGGCACGAGATCCCGAGTGCATTAGGAGTTGGAGTAATCATTTCTAAGGTATGACGCAGGCCCAGTCTGTTGGACCTGCAGAACTCACGTAAAAGCTTAACATGTGCGGCATGTGGTAAAAGTAAATGATGGATAATTCTCTTGGGTTTATACTATACTTTTCATCTATTTACTGCATGTGCTTTGTCTTGGTCGGGTTTTATGTTGCTGGAGTCTATCCTGGCTATCAAGAGGACACGTCCATCAAAGGGGCTAGAAAGACACACCTCAGCATGCTCAGATTTATGACTATGGTCAAATATGGTCAATGCATGTCTTTGAACTTTCAAAGGAAAACAGAATATAGATAAATCCCATGACGGTACAAAGATAGAAAGACCCAGCTGAGATTTGGACTCTTCCTCTGACAATGTCACTCAGATAACTAGCTGTAGTGTTTAATTTATAACTCCTGACTTTCATGGCTATGGGTGTTCATGTAGGTCTGAGTGTGCGTGTGTGTGCATGCATTTTTGTTTCAGGTTACCTTGCATGGACCAATTTTACAAAAAATCCTGCATTGTGGGAACCCATTGCTCTTCATGGGGACCAAAGCCAAGTCCCCATAAGGAGAAGTCTTGTTGGGGGTTAGGGTTAGGTTTAGGATGGTGTGATTTGCAGATGGGTTAGGGTTATACATGTACTAGTAATGGTTAGGTTTAAGGTAAGAGTCAGAGTTACATTATAGAAAATGAATGGAATTCAATGCAGTCTCCATAAGGTATATTTACAAGAGCGTGCGTGTGTATGTGTGCATGTGCACGTGTTTATAAATGGCAAATTTTTGGAGTCAGGCCTCTTCGAGATGGCCTCCAGCCATCTGACCATTGCCAACACAAAAATGACAGTATCTCAGTCAGTTAGCACTGCAGATTCTGAGGTAAAAGTTGGTGTGGTTGTGGCTGAAAGCGATCTTTAACACATACCGTACTTTGACTTTTTGCAATATTGCGTTTATTTACAAGTCTTTTGTTTTAGATATGATCAAAACTGTTATAACTTGTTTTTTGTTATTACCG
>JBBPBX010064749.1:0-15273 GCA_038048925.1 Garcialebias charrua | reverse complement strand
TCTCATCTTGGTGCTGAAATTGATTCAGCATACTGTGATTTCCTTTTTGCCACTGGAACCTATTCTCGTTTGTTTTTTAAACTGCACTGAGAATGTGTTGTGGCGATTATTTTTGCATCATTCAATTACATTAGATGTTTTAAGGTTCGATGGAGTTCAAATTACTTTAGAAAATGACACCGGACACCAATAAAATACTAACAAAGTTACTGCACTTTAAAATGTCATATCAAGCTGTAAATGCACTCCAAGTTGCCTATTCTCAGTGTCTTAAACATCCCCATTCATCTGGGAGGAGCCAGAACATTATGTTCTATAATGATGTGTAATAAGGATCTGAAATAACTCCTTTAATAGAGTGTCTGCTGGTGTCAAAGACGACAGATTGAAGTGATGCGTTTGATAGGTAGCGTTTGTAAATCCCATTGAAAGGCATCATTAATCTTCTCATCTGGATGCTGTGGGACAGAAAATGAAAGAGTGGGAAATTACTTGTCATCCTCTCAGCAGTGCAGTGGAACATTTTAAACAGGGGTGTAATTGTTTTGCTAATTAATTCAGGATGTGTATGTGTACAGTATATTTATTTACATGTACTAACAAGGCCAGGTATTGTTGTGACCTCATTCACCCCAATCACCCCTTCCTTAACCAACTGTGGATGAAAAATGTTGTTGAGCTCTGGATACAGCCATAGAGCTGTCTGCTGGAAATAAAAGAACATTGGATGTGTGTGTCTTTTTTAGCAAAGAAAAAAAAATGTTATGAACAAACAGATGAGCCCACAATATCATTAAAACTCTTTTATACGAGAAACGACACTTAATAGTATCGAACCAAATTTCTGGGGGCTGAGTCAGTACTGAGATGAGGTCATATTGTTCAAATTTCTTGCAGGCCCTACACTGTAGGGGCTGTTTTCAGGTAATACAAATATGATTAAACCGCATAAATAAAAGGTTTGCACATTTACTCATTCTAAAGAAATTATTGGTGGTAATGTTGAGAAGATTTTTGAGAATAGACTTGTAGCTGGAAGCCATAAATGTTTAAATGATATAAATCTACTGTGCGTTTGAAGAAAACAAAGGGAAAATCTATAAAAAGGTGTGACCTCAGTTTTTCCACAGCTGTGTAAACATTTTAATAATCAAGGATTTTACTGAACAACCTAAAATAATAACTGATTATATTTTTTGATTGTTTAAATTATTAATTTGCCAATTACTCATAATCCACCAAGTCATAAGCCTTAATTAAAGGTAGGCAATATTAGAGCAACAACATTTGTGAACATCTTTTTTTTAATTCTCAGCATTATATTTGATTTTGTTTTATTTTGTGGAGTTTAACTGTAAAGTATTTGGAAATGCAAGGTCCTCACCACACAGGTTGGCACCCCTGTAACTACAGGAAAAAAAAAAGAATCGCTTAGCTCATGGATTGTCTTTGCAGGGTCTTGGCAAGGTCTTAAGGTGGGGATTAAGAATTCAGTGGATTTCCCATTGCACTTTATAGAGCATGATAGGTCCTAAATGTTTGTGGTTTATTATTATAGTACCAGCACCTTGTTTGGAGTGTGGTGCCAGTGTAGGCATGACATAGTGCTGGCACGCACTGGTGTTGCTCAGTCATAGAGAATTTAGGTCAGGACTGTCTGTGCTACCACCCCATCACACCTTCAGCTTTTGTATTTGTGTGGTGTTACATTCTAGCACATATTGTAGTTGCATCCTGGCATCATGATGCAATCATGGGTGTATGTGACAGAATCATGTTAGGAAGGGGCTGATGTCTTAAGAAGCATGCGGAGTGCACATAAAAGTGTCTTAGTAAAATTAGATCAGTAAGAAATATCCCATTTGGTGAGAACTTGGTATAATATTGATGGAGGTCTTCCAAGTTTGTCTCAGTCCAGCCATATTGTGAAGAGCGTATAGCAGGCAGTGATGTGCAGTCAGGGGAGGCAGGTGAGGCAGTGCCACACCTGTCAACATGACAAGTAAAATACTGACAATGATAGGAGAAAATATGTGAGCACTTGACTGTTCTATAAAGCTGTTTTATAAAACTGTTTTCTGAAGTACTTCAACACTTCAATGGTCAAAATTGTGGGCCTTACACATTGCCTGTTCAAACCAGTTGCTTCAAATGTTATCAGCACATTAAATGGCCGATGTTATCATCCCCATACGTTTCCTATACACTTTCCTACCTATACCTCCTAGTAGGTTTAAAGGTACATTCTTATCGCTGATAATATGTAGCTTTGCCCACTATCAAGCAGGTGTCCAAACAAGAAATGCGGGGGTAAGGCAGTGTACTGCTATGGTTCACCTCTGGTGGTGCTGTGTCATATACAACATAAGAAGTAGGCAGTTGGAGCATGCCCATGCTGTTTCTTTTTATATCGGCAATATACATGTTTGATTACACATGTGCTACATGTGCCGATGTTCTACAGTCTGTCTAATATATTAAATTAATGTGTGTGACATATTTCTTCTTTCTAATTGGTCATAAATGTATGCTGAACATATACAGGAGAAGGCAGAAAGTACCGTACCGCACCGATAGGGGGCAGTGCTGCCCCATAGGGACAATGGAACGTTGCTGTGCGTTTTTCTGTTACGCAGAGGGACAAAATTTGTTTAGACAAAATAGACCTTAAATTGCCCTTAAATATTTTTTTTATTTTGCCATCATTGTTGAACAGGAGTTGATTAAAACGTAATTAGATGCCTTTTTAAAATGAAAAAAAAAAAAAAGGCTAATTTGAAATATGAGCTTTGTTTGCTTATCTGAATAATCAGCGAGGTAATCACAAGGTGCGTGACACGCCCTCACTGCAGCCTACCTGCTAACAGGGTCTATTGAACCGGTCCCGGAGTTTGGGTATTACCTTGAACTACGTGGGACAGCTTCCGACTGAAGGCTGTCGATGGGAGAATTCATCTGGACTATTCACCTCCTAGCTTCCATAAGCCACACCCCTTTTTCACCTTGCCCCTCCCTCCACCTCAGCAGCTGGGGACCGGAGGGTTTAGTACAAGGCAACTCATGTTAACGGAGGCTTCTCCCGTGTTTAAGCTCGCTATTGTTACTGATCCAGTTAATTTTAGGATCCAGGAGATCGGATCCTGGGGTATTGTTTTTATATTAAACCTTAGATGCTAATGCTTAACCTTTCAAAACCTCCCAATATTTGATGTTATCTTTGTGAACCAAACTTACATTTCCATGGACAAGTAGTTGATGAATAAAAGTCAAGAATTTTACGTTTTGTTGATTTTAATCAATTATTTTGCAGGGAAGGATCAGCGTTTACAGCATAACAGTACAATTAATTATTATGATTATAAGTAAAGTAAAAGTATTAATTCACCAAACAATCCTCAGGCCTGATGTTGAGTTACTCGATCTGCATAGAGTCTTTGAGGAGGTTCTTTTCTGGAGTCCAGGCTGGAGAGGCTCGGAGGGTCGTCTCATTGATGTCACACAGTTAACACTTCCAATACCCATCCAGTCTTATGGACCAGAATTAGAGTGCTTAATCATAAGAAAATTCCTCATCCAGCTTTATGAGCTAGAGTTTAGAGTACACTCACTCATTTCCATCTCATCTGATTTTAAGAATCAGAGTTAGAGTGGTCTTCTGCAAACACACGTCTCTCCTGACCTTAAGGATCAGGGTTTAGAGTTTTACTTAAAATCTTACCCAGTGTATGTATCTCACCAGAGCCCTCCGGATTATCAAGCAACCTCGAGCCATTAAGTCTCTAAGATAATTGAATTGTCTATTTGCTTCCGCTCTATCCGCGTTTAATTTGATTTGATTTAAATCTAGCTGAAGCCAGGATTCAGTAAGGTGTCTTACAGGCATACCCTTTTCCTTCCTCAAAGTCCCTCGGGGACCGAGAGGGAATACCTGAAGCAGTCGCCTTCAGTCCCTGAGGACTGAGACTCACCTCTGACTCCCTGCTGGTCTGATCTGAAGAAACAAGTTTTGCTTCGTCCTGGCTGTCTGGGTAAAAACTGTCCAGTCTTTCCTCAAAGCTTAAAAATGAAAGAAAAGAAGTCTCTCCCCAGGACGCTTGCTTCCTCCTGTCAGCACGGAGTCGATCTGAACCACGCCTTGGGTCTTCAGTGGAGCAGGTCAGCTCCAGTTACTCGATGTCTGATGTACAGTTCCTCGACCGCATCATGACAACTTCGGACAGCCTGACAGCTGGACTGCCTCGTCCTGTCGCAACAGGGTGGTTAAATAGAAATCTTAGTCCCGCCTCCTCCCTGGGAGGAGGGGGATAGCTAGTCTGTGATTGGCTAGGTTTGCTTGCTTGGGCAGAGCTGCAGTTCTGTTCTATTCTTGCAATCTCTGCTTGAAGCTACATGATCCCTTATTAGGTAATGAATTTGCTCTTTGTGCTCGAGGCTGGATGATTCACCAGGGCGGAGGTTGACACAACTCTGGTCAGTTAGTTACATCACTTTTTCCAGTAAAGTGTTTGCAAGTTATACTTCCCAACATGTGTGTTTTGCAATAGACCACTTTTGTCACAAAACCATCTTTGAAACATAGTAACACATCATTACAATTGCTATCATAAAATGATTAACTCTCTATCATAACAACATCACATTAAATGATTATATTGGTTACAATCATATCTCACTTGATTATATTAAGTAAAACACATCTTACTCGATTATTTTAGTTAAAACACATATACCATGATTATTGGTTAAAATCATATATCTCATGATTATACTGATTAAAACATGTTAATATTAAAACCAATTACGGTTAAACCAGGTTCAGATAAAAACATTTCAAAGTTAGAACAAGTCTTTTGCTTCACGTTTTCTTCCTCCTGCTCTCTGCTGCAGTTAAAATGTTCGTGTATGAACTTAATAATGTGGCTGCTTGTTTTTAGGAAGTGACTTTCTTCATGACTTTCACAACTCTTTAACGGTTAAACTTTTAAGACACAGTTAACTTCTCTTATTTATCTTAGCTTTATAACTACAATTTCTTTTATTCAGACTTTATAGACTTTTCTAATGTTTAAAACAATTATTCTTTTCTGCTCCCTTTGCCGTTCTCCTCCTGTGCTCTGCCTGTCTGTGTGAGCGTGCGTCTGGGTGAGTGTGTGTGTGAGTGTGTGTGTGTGTGTGTGTTTCTGAGTGGAGCATTTCTGCAGCACTCTGTGCTCCCTTTCTGAACAGATGAGATAACTGAAGTTGCATAATAGACAAGTCCGGACAAGTCCTAGACAAGACCAGACATGTTTCTACCTCGACAACTGTTATTAATATATTTTTGCACCACTTTCCATAAGCTTTCCTGTACTGATTAATTTTTGTTGGTTTTGAATCCACAATAAACTCACTCTCCTCGACACCCTCTCTTTGGAATCAAAACCTACAAACATTTCATTGAACCTTAAGCCAGTCCTTGTTTTCATCAATCGCCTCCCCGGTCAGCACATCATCGTCTTCATCATAATCGAGATCACTCTGAGACTCTGGATCAGTTTCAGGGTCCTCTGTGTCGCCTAGTCCCATGTTGCAATTCTCATCCTCAGCTGCATCCCAAGAATCCAACACCTGCAGCTCGTAGTCTCCTTCTGGCTCCTCCACCGAGGGTGTAGCGATTCGTTCGGGTCCTGATGCACGGACTCCCTCTCGATCCTCCACTGGAACAGGAGCTGGGCTCTGCACAGGCGAGGGGAGAATGGTCACAGTGAACATAGGGTCTGAGCTATCATCAATCATGGGAGACCCCACAGGAGTGATTGGTTCGATTCCAGACCATCCTTCATCTGATTGCATATATTCAGAAGCATCTGGCACTTGTTGTGGTTGGTCTTGCAGCGCTTGGATGGCCGTGGCTGATTCATCAGGGGAATGTGGGCCTAAGTTGAATCCCTCCATTAACAGCACGTTAGGGGGGATTGACCCTTCAGGACTGGTTGGGTCAAAGGAATCAGTGTCTATGGACCCAGTGGAGCTCGATGGACCCACTTCACTGCTCCCAAAGTGTTCCAAGTAGCGGTTCAGTGACTCTAATGCGCACATTTCTGGGCACTCTGGGCATTCTGTGCACTCACGAACAAGGATGGGTTGGTTAGGGGAAGCCACATCCATAGGCTCGGTTTCAGATTGAGCCTCAGGGGATTCAGGACGAAGGGGAGTTGCTGTTGGGCTCTGATGTGGAGTCACCACCACTAGGGATGGAGCCAAGTTGATTTCTTGTGAACTTGCAGCTCGGCCTTGGATCACGGTCACCTCATGCGTTGGGGCCAAAGAGGGATTGGTTCCCATGCCCATCTCCAATGAGGCAGACACCCCCTTTGGCACAGGTTCTGGTGGGTCTTGTGTGACCTCAAAGGCTGGGCCATGGACCAACGTCAACCCGGTGTACAGATGAATGGCCACGAACCTGGTTCCATTGTCAAGATGTTCCCACGTCTTGGCTACCACCGGGTGGTATGTGGCGCCTGCTGGAATTGCCCCCATCGCCAGATAGGGTGCAGCCCTCAGCGCCGAGGTCCAGATGACTTTACAGGTGCTCTCTGTTGCCACACACATGTCCACTGGCACTTGGGGCAGGCTGCCTGGTTCATCTAGGATCAGGATTCCATTCACCACAGCTGTGCCCACCACGTTGGAATGACATCTGTGGCACCACCAGAACGGACCAACAGCCCAAAGGTATTTGGTGTCTGTCAATCCACGGCGACAGAACCCGCAGGATACATCAGGCTCCTGCAACAGCAATAAGGGAGGTGACAGACCAGGTTCTCTAATAGCAACACTCTTAGTCCTCATCGCCTCTTAAAACACTCAACTACGTGTGCCGGGCCTTGGGGTCTTATGGGCCTTGAGCCGTCATGAGCCTTGCGCCATCGGCGTTTACCATTGAGTATTTCTTAAAGAGATGAGGCTAAGTTAATTCTGTTTCATTATAAAAATAACAAAAGAGATAACAGTAATAATGATGAAACCAAATAAAAGTAAAATGAAAAAATAAAGAATAAAAATTAAAAATTAAAATTAAAATTTAAAAATAAAAAGCGTGAGCAGGGGATTTCAAGCAATGTTGATTATAATGATCAGGATCTTGTATCTTCCAGGAACTCAGATGTCTCGATCTACGGAGATTCCACGATCTCCGCTTGCCTCTGGTTCAGCAGGGAGCGGTCTACGGGTGAGCTTGAAGATGGCCCCATAAGTCATCATCCAAGCCACGATAGGCACCGTGGTGCAGAGACTGACCCAGTAAAGCACGGAGCAGACTCCCCACACCAGGCCCCATCCTATCAAAACAGCCAACTTTAGAGACCAACGGTATCTGTTCTGGGGTCGCAGAGATAGAGTCTGATAAAGCAGGTGTGCCACCACTGTCATGGCGATGGTCGCTTCCATCACCACTGTTACTATTCTACCGGCCGTGTTTCCACAGTTGGTTCGGGGGATGAGTAGGGGAGTAAGCCCAGCTGCACACTCAAGGGCTACCACAACAGTATCTACCATCAACCAGGCTGAGATCACCACTCCCTGTCGAAACGAAGGATTCACTCTTCCCAGCAAGTAGACGACAAACAGATGTGGCATAATTTCAGCTCTCTTGAGTATTACATGGGTCACCACCATCTTAGCATAGGCCTGTAGGGCCACCGGGATTCGCATAAGCTTTCCCCTGCCCCATTCCCCGGTATGGCAGTAGCACATCCATGCTGTCATTATCAGAAAATATTCTACCGAACTCCCTTTAAAATAAGCAGGGCACGGGGGCCAGAGTTTGGTGCCAGGGACTGCAGTAGTACCTGACTCCCATAAGTACGTACTCACTTCTGACTGAATAGTAGTTGCCTGGTTTTCTTCGGTGGTCATGATTCAGATTGTTATTTTCCTAAACCAATAATAAGTGATATGGTTCTTTCTTCTTAAAATACCACAATAATTGTGGATGATATGTTTCTCCCAATCCTCTAACTGCTCTCTTTGTTGGGCTGTTATCTTGGTTTTCCAATCACAGTAGCCAGGCAACACTACTCCAGAAGTGTTTGAATATCCGTACTCTCTATATGTAACACTGGGTCTTCTGTCTTTGCCTTTGCCTTTTACAACCTGAGTTTTACACTTTTCTCCACAAGGTGTTCCTTTAAGCTCTTCAATTTTCTTTAACTCATAAACCTGTTCTTCACAGTGGCAGAGAATAATGTCTCCGTTTTTAGTTGTCACAACTATCTTATCTGAGGTTGTAAAAGCGTTTATCCAATAAAAGTATATAATTACCGTGGCCAAGGCACAAGGTGGTGTCTGCATTCCGTTCGCTAATGCTCTTTGTTGGATAGTTGGTTATCTGTTAGTTCCTAATTGCTCCTGATGTGAGTTCTCTTGGGTACCGCTCTCTGCTGCTTCAGGGCTGAAGAGTGACTGTTTCCTTGTGGCTCCGGCCTTTTATTCTGAGCCAGCGCCCGGTTCTTGTGGGAGTGGCCTAAGGCTCCTCCCCCCTTTGCGGGCCATGGCTTTGATACACTCCTGTAGGGCTACACGCCCTACTAAGGCAACAAGGATTATGCCTACTAAGCTAACCAAATAAGGCCAGATCTGAAGGAACAGTTCAAACACCCACCCTTCAACAATACTTCCGCCTTCTCTGATCACCTCTCCAACACCATGTATGGCTTCTTTAACTTTGCGGCCTACGGTGTAACTGACAGTCTCATACCATGCGCAGCTATGCAGATTTTCTTTATCACCACATTCTTTCCAGCTTTCTTCTGGGTACTGACAGGATATGTTGGAATAGATTTGGTTCGGACCTACCCATTCATATCCCTGTATCTCATCCCCGAGGCACATGCGGCGCCTTGCTGCATGGCCTTCGGCTAGAGCAATCATGGAGTCTGATACAAAGGGAATTATCACTCCCTGAATGTGCTTTCTAGTTCTCAACTTATGTCCCAATATAATATTAGTACAAGTTGTATCGTCAGGCACTGACCTTCTCCATATTTTACCATACTTTTTCCAGACCACCTCTGAAGCGTGGGTTGAGTATTCTCCTGCATAGTAAGCGTCACAATAGCTTTCCCATCCGGGCAGCTCATAACAGGGTCTTCGAGCCAAACTGATCACACACACTGTCTTTTGTTCATTACAAATCATTTTCCATGGCCTAGGACTAACATACCTGTCTGGGCGATATATAGCAGTCGCCCATATATCTTGCTCTTTGGAATACACAGTGGCTAAGAACTGATATCTAATCCAATAATTATTTGATTGATACAAACATGGAACTACCCATTCTTTCATTTCTTCTTCCTGAAACCCCCACCAGGTTCTTGTCTTATCCCTCTTATGGTATTCATGCCAAGCTTGGAGCAATATTTTAACTGTTTGTGCCTTTCGCAGAGTGGTACAATCGTAACGCCACGTAGACATGACAGCTACCTCAGTCTCCCACAGTTTGCATCTTGGGGATGCTCCGCTACTTTCCCACACTGAGTTATTAAGACTAAGGAAAATTCGTTCGGCCACACATTTGTCAATTTTGTCAAAGTCACCTTTCGGTGCATTAAGAAGTTCATCTGGTCTAGGCAGTTTTTGTACATACATGTCGGAATAATATGGTCCCATTAAGCCTGTGTGAAGTCTAGAGTGTCCCTCTACAAAATCACCTTCAAAATGGGGTAACCCTGGGACTATCCAAACCCATGGTAATGTTATATTTAACCAATTTTCATGCCAAGCATTTGCAGGATGAAATATAGCTGCCCAATTCCAATAATAATATCTCTGATTCCAAACTGGTGTTATTGGTAAGTAATACTGAGATTTGCACTCACCATACAGGTTCCAATAGCAGATTGGTAGTTTCTTTAATTTATTTTCTTTGCAATATTCCACGTAGGCCTTTGCCTTCTCTGTGTCATATTTTGGGTATACATGATGTCTTATTGGGAAACCTATACCGCCATCTCCCGCTATGTCTATTGGAGTGGGGGGTGCACCAGTATACCACTGACGGGTTGTTCCCCCAGTGGGCCGTACTTTGTGCATTGGGTTGGTCGCATTGGTTTTGAGCCCTTTCTTGTACTTAACAGTGTGAATAGTTTTGACTTTGGTTAAGTTCTTAGTTTCTCTAGTGTAATTTCTTTTGATGAGAGGAGGGCTTTGGTCACAATCCAGATGGAGGTTGCCCCAAAACTCCCAACGAGGGAGAATTGCTTGACAAGTGTCCTCTTTTTCTTTAGGCGGTGCGGGATGGATCACTTCTGTATCCCAGTAACCTTGATGTGCCAACCCTGGTAGTGGTCGACAGGCAAGATCACACTGCGTTTCAGGTGGTTGCTTATCTATTTGGATCCAGTTACATCTCATTTCTCTTCTAACCTCTTGTTCTAAGATTGCTGTCCAAACAACAAACCCGTCCCGCAAAATTAGCAGGTCGGTGATAGTCCAGGACACACCGGTCAGGTTTTCAGCATCAACAGCTGTGTACCATTCAGGCATGTTGTTCAGCTTTTTCCTCCAGGCTCGGTAGCCTGCTTTTCTCACTCGGTTCCAAGCAAAAGTCTGATTTTGAATGTTCTCACTTTGGTTCCATGGCATGAAGATGTTCTTTCGTGTGATGTCCCAGCAGGTCATGTTTGCATACTTGGATCTCCCGTGGGAGACTCTCACATGCGTTAGGCTCCATGGTCTGATTCCGGCTTGATACAAAATAACCAACAACATTATTAAGCCTATTAACACTACGAATACCCGCAGCAGGATTCGTAGACAAGTCGCTTTATCCATTCTCGTAATCCATGAACAGTCCTTAGGTCGGTCTGGGGTCGCTAGGTCCTCGTAGATGTGTGAGTCATTTTCATAAATGTGTGGATCTTCATCGCTATCTGAATCATCGCTGCTTGAATCCTTACTATTCAGCCTTCTGTTCAGAGGAATCATGTTTGAGAGGATTGCCTTTGGAGCCTTTGTTTCTCTTGGACCTGGGTCTCCTCCTCGAGCGCCTGCGAGTTGTGGTCACTCGGTCTTTGAGGAGTTCTAGATAAAGTGGAGAGGGGTGTGGCAATCCAGGTTGCAATCCTTTCCACACCCACTTCCACTGAATCACCAGCCATTCGCCAGGTTTAGACTGGCGTCCTTCCCAGCGCCATTTCTGGGGGAAACTGGCTCCTTGTGTGTATTTCAAGTGTTTTTTATAAAAAGCTATGAAATACTGATCTCCTCTGGCACCCCCTGGGGTCACAGATTCTATTAGAACCATTAATGGTTGGTCTTGATACAACACATGCATCACGTACCCTTCTCTGGACCATGGCCTGTGCCAACGTTGGTAGGGGGTCCTCATACGGTCTCTTAACACTCTTATAGGTAGGTGTTGGTTCTCGATAACATAGCGCTCTGGGTTACTCACCATTCCTTGGATGGTTTTCACCATAGCGGGGCTTGTGGTCCATATCACCATGCCTCCCACAGAGATTTCAAAGAATCGACTTTGGAAGGTTTCACGATAGTTAGGTCCCCATCTTAATTTAATACTTATTCCCGCTACTGTCAGGTAAACCACGTTGAATATCCATGGTGAGGTTGGCGGGCAAGGTTTAGGACTATTTTCATACCGGGGCAGGTATGCTGGCTTCAAGTGATATTCTTTTTGAGGGTCATTTAATTTAGTCTTTTTAAAATATTTGGTGTTTGAATAAAAGTAATTCTTGGTGCAGTCTGTCCATAGAGAGATATCGAGTTTAGGTTTGTTGAGCCAAACTATTTTCTCATTTCCTGTTATTTTTAGAGCTGGTATTTTTGGACCATCTCTTTCAAATTGAACCAAAATATTCTCAGTATCTTCATCTATTGTTTTTGAGTCTATAATGTCTTCTTCCATTACATGCCTGGTGGAAAAATCGGGTCCAGACATGCCAGGATCCGATGTCGTGTTTCTGGGCTGATCGTGTACCTGGGAGGTTTAGGTGGTGTCTCACCTTTTTCTCTTCTCATCACCCTCTCTTTATAAAGCTCCACACAAAGGGGCGAGGGGTGATGCAAGTCTGGGTTCAACCCCCGCCACACCCATTTCCATTGGGAGACCCCCCAGCATGGAGGTTCAGGCTGTGGGCCTTGTAACTGGCCAAAGGGTGCATCATTGCGGGCAGAGGCTTCGTAATGTTCCCATATATAGAATATCTGATCTACGGCCTTTCCTCTCATTTCGGCCGCGTATCTATCATAATCTTTGCCCATTTCGATCAATTGTGTTGTTATACAGACTAATGGATGCCCTCTGTAGGATATTTTTATCCTGTAAGCCAGCCTTAGGGGATAATTTTCCCAGCTATGGGAAGGGGCATGGATTCGGTCGTACAGCATTCGCACGGGTAGTCTAGTGTTTTCAACCACCACTTTCTCTGGGTCACACTCCCTCTCATGGATTCCTATCCTCAAAGTTGGACTCGTAGCCCAGATGATTTGATCCCCCACTGAGATTTCACAGTATTCTGTTTGATGGGGTTCTGCATAGTTTGGGCCCCATTTGATTTTAACCTGGAGTCCTTGTATTATCATCTGGACCGCGTTAAAAATCCAGGGTGTCCCCATTGGGCTTGGGTTATATGGGAGTGTAGTGAAATCACTTATCCAGACTAACCCAAGAGGCCTGTCTTTTGCCTGGGTTAGGTCTGATTCCCTGTAAGTCCTTACACAGGAATTGTAATAATTTGATGACCCATTATATTGGATGGAGAAGTCTTTTCTCGGCCGATCTAGTTTTACCAGTTTACCGTGGACAATTAGGGCTGGAACATAGGGCCCAATTCTGGCCCTTTGGAACAACACATTTACCACTTCCTCACGCGGTTGCTCTTTTGTTCTGGGGAGAAAATCTATCTCGCCTGGCCCATAGGGCGCACACGCGTATGGGTAGTTCCGGTACCAACATGAACCCGCTGTTCCAACTGACTTTAGATTAGCTTTTCCATTCCAAATTATACTAGGGCATCTTATAATTTTTCTTAGCTTTTTTCTACCTTTTCTGTTGTTGCGATGAGATCCATTGATGACTCTAGCGACCCTTTGGTTGGTTTTTACTTGTCCGCTTTCTTCCATTTTCGATGGAACGTTTTGCTGGCCCAAGCTTTTAATCCACTTTGTTTCTTTCCTGCTTTGCTTGATCGAGGCTTTTCTGCTTCGTCTTTGCTGTCCTCGATCGGCTGAACTGTGGCTCCGACTGAGTACACACCCAGGTATGGTGCAAGGATCATTTGCACGGAAATTCTAACCCTCTGGGTGGAGTCTGGCCTGATGGGTGTGTTCACCCGTTGCGCTGCTGTTCCGGGAATCTGCAGCACTCCGTGCCTCTCCCAGGCTTCCGGGGTGACTAAATACTCAGCGGTTTTCTGCTTGGCTCTCGCCCCATGTACTGTCCACGCATCTAAACTGGTGGTGGTGTAGTACAAATTTGTGTGTCTGGCCCCTGCTTCCCGAGGGACTTCAGGCAGGTCTACCAGTGGAAGACTCTGATTCAAGACCACCTCTGCAATCAGTTGGGCCCATGTTGCTAATTCCCAGGGACCTTTCCACCCTCCTTTCTGAGCTTCTTCGTTTATCTCATCGGGGAGCTGGTTCGTTTCTATTCCTTCTGTCTCTGATGGGTCCCGAAATACTCTAAAGACTAATGGGAATTGGGTTGTGCCGAGAGGGGCGTCTTTCACTCTCCCCATCATAGGGCTATAGGGCCAGGACTGCTGTATTGATTGTTCGAGTAGGTCTCGAGGGTTCCAATCCCTCTCTTTTGAGTCAGTTTGTTCTACCCCACTGGGACCTTCTATACCTGGATACAGGGGTGGAGCCGAGGGGCTCGCATTTGGTCCCCGGTCATACCTCTGTATGGTCGGGGCTTGCCTCAGGACCTCAGATTTTTCTTTGTCAACCTGTGTTTTAAAGGCTTTGAGCGGGTCGCAGCATTTCCTTGTCTGCCAACCCATTGCTTTCTCAGAGTGCAGCAGCCGAGCTTGTAGCATTTCAGCTCGGCAGTCTCCGCAATATTTCACGTCTGTTCCATCCCATTCACAGGTACAGTCCTTCGGGCCTTTTCCACTCAGATCCCATTGAGTGATAATGATTATTCGAGGCAAGACAGCAATTCTGCATTCTCCGCAGATAAACGCGTTCATTACTTTTACTGGTTTTATTTTTAAGTGTTCAACATCAAATCTGTTTGATTTAGGCCTGAGGGGCTTTTTCTTCCCCGGGCCTCCAAATTTTAGAGGCAAACCAGTAGCCTTTGCGCAAATTGCACACTGATTATACAGTGCACTCCACTTTATAACTTCCTTCTCCGTTGACAGGTATCCTTTTTTGGCATATTCCAATGTGTTCAGGGCCCTTCCTGCCCAGAGCCCTGTGCTTGTCCTTCGTAGGATAACTCCCCCGTATATAGTGGCCATTCTAATGTAGGGGAGCATGCTGCTTGGTTCACTGGCCATAATCCGGTTTCTGGTTTCAACTTAGCTAGGAATTGGTTTCAATTGCTCTATACCTTGGACCCCTTTTTTGAATAATTCTACGGTGTTTTTGTCCAATAGTCTTTTGACTCTGTCTGTGGCGTTGTATTTGGGTCTTACCGCAACTGCTGACGGGTGATCCTGGGCTCTGATCCACACCTTCTGCCCCACCTTGAATGAGACGTCAGAGTCTGACTGTTCCCCTTTATCATCGGAGCCCCGCCCAGTTTCCTGCGTGGTGAACTCTCGTTGGTTAAGCTCCTCTGAAGGGGAGGGCCTATCAGCTCTGCGCCTGTCATTCAAGGCCTGTCCTATTTCCACAGTTTTAGTGCTCCATTCTTTGGTATTAGCATTTTTAGCTATCCAATTTTTGACTAAACCTATGGCTCTTTCGGCCACTCCGTTGGCTTGGGGTGTGTAGGGAGGCGAGTAAACACGCATTACCCCAAATGTCTGGCACCAGTGATCTACTTGTGCATTGCGAAAGTGTGTCCCATTATCGGTTCTCAACTCTTTTGGAATACCTAACGCCCCACAGACTTGTTCCAGCATGCTAACAACACTGTTGCCATTAGCTTTTCTTGCTGGTTTCACTATCACATACCCTGACATTGAGTCCACCAGCACAATAAGGTATTTCTCTCCCTTCTTGCCTGTGATCCCCATGGGTCCAGCTACGTCCATGCACACTGATCCCCAGGGTATGGTACTTTTGATAGTTTGTCCATCCACTCGGTGCCCCCTGCGCCCT
>JBBPBX010064748.1:0-20163 GCA_038048925.1 Garcialebias charrua | reverse complement strand
CCACACTGAGTGTCACTAAAGAGCTCAAACCTCACTGAGCATCACTAAAGAGCTCAAACCACATTGAGCGTCACTAAAGAGCTCAAACCTCACTGAGCGTCACTAAAGAGCTCAAACCACACTGAGCGTCACTAAAGAGCTCAAACCACACTGAGCGTCACTAAAGAGCTCAAACCACACCGAGCGTCACTAAAGAGCTCAAACCTCACTGAGCGTCACTAAAGAGCTCAAACCACATCGAGCGTCACTAAAGAGCTCAAACCACACCGAGCGTCACTAAAGAGCTCAAACCTCACTGAGCGTCACTAAAGAGCTCAAACCACACTGAGCGTCACTAAAGACCTCAAACCACATCGAGCGTCACTAAAGAGCTCAAACCACACTGAGCGTCACTAAAGACCTCAAACCACTTTGAGCGTCACTAAAGAGCTCAAACCACGCGAGTGTCACTAAAGAGCTCAAACCACTCCGAACGTCACTAAAGAGCTCAAACCACGCCGAACGTCACTAAAGAGCTCAAACCTCACTGAGCGTCACTAAAGACCTCAAACCACTTTGAGCGTCACTAAAGAGCTCAAACCACGCGAGTGTCACTAAAGAGCTCAAACCACGCCGAACGTCACTAAAGAGCTCAAACCACGCCGAACGTCACTAAAGAGCTCAAACCTCACTGAGCGTCACTAAAGAGCTCAAACCACACTGAGCGTCACTAAAGAGCTCAAACCACACCGAGCGTCACTAAAGAGCTCAAACCACACCGAGCGTCACTAAAGAGCTCAAACCACACTGAGCGTCACTAAAGAGCTCAAACCACACGAGCGTCACTAAAGAGCTCAAACCACACCGAGCGTCACTAAAGAGCTCAAACCACACTGAGCGTCACTAAAGAGCTCAAACCACACCGAGCGTCACTAAAGAGCTCAAACCACACCGAGCGTCACTAAAGAGCTCAAACCACACCGAGCGTCACTAAAGAGCTCAAACCACACTGAGCGTCACTAAAGAGCTCAAACCACACCGAGCGTCACTAAAGAGCTCAAACCACACTGAGCGTCACTAAAGAGCTCAAACCACACTGAGCGTCACTAAAGAGCTCAAACCACACCGAGCGTCACTAAAGAGCTCAAACCTCACTGAGCGTCACTAAAGAGCTCAAACCACACCGAGCGTCACTAAAGAGCTCAAACCACACCGAGCGTCACTAAAGAGCTCAAACCACACTGAGCGTCACTAAAGAGCTCAAACCACACTGAGCGTCACTAAAGAGCTCAAACCACACCGAGCGTCACTAAAGAGCTCAAACCACACTGAGCGTCACTAAAGAGCTCAAACCACACCGAGCGTCACTAAAGAGCTCAAACCACACCGAGCGTCACTAAAGAGCTCAAACACACAGCGTCACTAAAGAGCTGAGCGTCACTAAAGAGCTCAAACCTCACTGAGCGTCACTAAAGAGCTCAAACCACACCGAGCGTCACTAAAGAGCTCAAACCACACTGAGCGTCACTAAAGAGCTCAAACCACACCGAGCGTCACTAAAGAGCTCAAACCACACCGAGCGTCACTAAAGAGCTCAAACCACACTGAGCGTCACTAAAGAGCTCAAACCACACTGAGCGTCACTAAAGAGCTCAAACCACACCGAGCGTCACTAAAGAGCTCAAACCACACCGAGCGTCACTAAAGAGCTCAAACCACACTGAGCGTCACTAAAGAGCTCAAACCACACCGAGCGTCACTAAAGAGCTCAAACCACACCGAGCGTCACTAAAGAGCTCAAACCACACCGAGCGTCACTAAAGAGCTCAAACCACACCGAGCGTCACTAAAGAGCTCAAACCACACTGAGCGTCACTAAAGAGCTCAAACCACACCGAGCGTCACTAAAGAGCTCAAACCACACTGAGCGTCACTAAAGAGCTCAAACCACACCGAGCGTCACTAAAGAGCTCAAACCACACCGAGCGTCACTAAAGAGCTCAAACCACACCGAGCGTCACTAAAGAGCTCAAACCACACTGAGCGTCACTAAAGAGCTCAAACCACACCGAGCGTCACTAAAGAGCTCAAACCACACCGAGCGTCACTAAAGAGCTCAAACCACACCGAGCGTCACTAAAGAGCTCAAACCACACCGAGCGTCACTAAAGAGCTCAAACCACACCGAGCGTCACTAAAGAGCTCAAACCACACCGAGCGTCACTAAAGAGCTCAAACCACACCGAGCGTCACTAAAGAGCTCAAACCACACCGAGCGTCACTAAAGAGCTCAAACCACACCGAGCGTCACTAAAGAGCTCAAACCACACCGAGCGTCACTAAAGAGCTCAAACCACACCGAGTGTCACTAAAGAATTCAAACCACGCCGGACGTCACTAAAGAGCTCAAACCACGCCGAGCATCACTAAAGAGCTCAAACCACGTGAGCGTCACTAAAGAGCTCAAACCACGCCGAGCGTCGCTAAAGAGCTCAAACCACACTGAGTGTCGCTAAAGAGCTCAACCTACGCGAGCGTCACTAAAGAGCTCAAACCACGCGAGCGTCACTAAAGAGCTCAAACCAAGCGAGCGTCACTAAAGAGCTCAAACCATGCCGAGCATCACTAAAGAGCTCAAACCACGCCGAGCGTCACTAAAGAGCTCAAACCACACCGAGCGTCACTAAAGAGCTCACACCACACTGAGCGTCACTGAAGAGCTCAAACCACACTGAGCATCGCTAAAGAGCTCAAACCACGCGAGCGTCACTAAAGAGCTCAAACCACACTGAGCGTCGCTAAAGAGCTCAAACCACGCAAGTGTCACTAAAGAGCTCAAACCACACTGAGCGTCGCTAAAGAGCTCAAACCACGCTGAGCGTCACTAAAGAGCTCAAACCACGCGAGCGTCACTAAAGAGCTCAAACCACACTGAGCGTCACTAAAGAGCTCAAACCACACTGAGCGTCACTAAAGAGCTCAAACCACACTGAGCGTCACTAAAGAGCTCAAACCACACCGAGCGTCACTAAAGAGCTGAGCGTCACTAAAGAGCTCAAACCTCACTGAGCGTCACTAAAGAGCTCAAACCACATCGAGCGTCACTAAAGAGCTCAAACCACACTGAGCGTCACTAAAGAGCTCAAACCACACCGAGCGTCACTAAAGAGCTCAAACCACTGAGCGTCACTAAAGAGCTCAAACCACACCGAGCGTCACTAAAGAGCTCAAACCACACCGAGCGTCACTAAAGAGCTCAAACCACACCGAGCGTCACTAAAGAGCTCAAACCACACCGAGCGTCACTAAAGAGCTCAAACCACACCGAGCGTCACTAAAGAGCTCAAACCACACCGAGCGTCACTAAAGAGCTCAAACCACACCGAGCGTCACTAAAGAGCTCAAACCACACCGAGTGTCACTAAAGAGCTCAAACCACGCCGGAGCGTCACTAAAGAGCTCAAACCACGCCGAGCATCACTAAAGAGCTCAAACCACGTGAGCGTCACTAAAGAGCTCAAACCACGCCGAGCGTCACTAAAGAGCTCAAACCACACTGAGTGTCGCTAAAGAGCTCAACCTACGCGAGCGTCACTAAAGAGCTCAAACCACGCGAGCGTCACTAAAGAGCTCAAACCACGCGAGCGTCACTAAAGAGCTCAAACCACGCCGAGCATCACTAAAGAGCTCAAACCACGCCGAGCGTCACTAAAGAGCTCAAACCACACCGAGCGTCACTAAAGAGCTCACACCACACTGAGCGTCACTGAAGAGCTCAAACCACACTGAGCATCGCTAAAGAGCTCAAACCACGCGAGCGTCACTAAAGAGCTCAAACCACACTGAGCGTCGCTAAAGAGCTCAAACCACGCAAGTGTCACTAAAGAGCTCAAACCACACTGAGCGTCGCTAAAGAGCTCAAACCACGCTGAGCGTCACTAAAGAGCTCAAACCACGCGAGCGTCACTAAAGAGCTCAAACCACACTGAGCGTCACTAAAGAGCTCAAACCACACTGAGCGTCGCTAAAGAGCTCAAACCACACTGAGCATCACTAAAGAGCTCAAACCACACCGAGCGTCACTAAAGAGCTCAAACCACACTGAGCATCACTAAAGTGCTCAAACCACGCCGAGCGTCACTAAAGAGCTCAAACCACACTGAGCGTCACTAAAGAGCTCAAACCACGCCGAGCGTCACTAAAGAGCTCAAACCACGCCGAGCGTCACTAAAGAGCTCAAACCACACTGAGCATCACTAAAGTGCTCAAACCACGCCGAGCGTCACTAAAGAGCTCAAACCACACTGAGCGTCGCTAAAGAGCTCAAACCACGCAAGTGTCACTAAAGAGCTCAAACCACGCCGAGCGTCACTAAAGAGCTCAAACCACACTGAGCATCACTAAAGTGCTCAAACCACGCAGAGCGTCACTAAAGAGCTCAAACCACACCGAGCATCCACCATTTTGAGAACTGAAAAAAAGGAAAGAGACAGTCCATGTCGTGTTAAGGGACAAACAGTCTTATACTGCCATCCAGTGGTCAAACAGGTACTACACTCCAAACAATTTATCCAACATTTCTTCTTAAATTTGACATTAATTAGTAATTATTGTCAAATTTCAAACAATATTATCATTTGTCGCAATAATTTCTGAGACAAATTGCCCAGCAAAATTTGTTATCGTGACAGGCCTACCTCTTACGTCAAGCTGCTACCACGAGAAGTTCATGTCCAAACTACTACCTCATCCAGCTTCATGGTGGCGCTCTGTTCTCTGGCTCACTGCTTTCCAACACAAAGCTTCCACAGCTCTGTACGGACTGGACAACTCTACAGATGCAGGTTCATTTCCTCCCTTGGTGTTTCTCAAAAGGCACTTTAATAGGACACTTATTGAAGCAAGTCGTTTCCAAACACATCGGTGCAGTTTATATACGAGTCTTACCTTTCTGAACACAGGAACTCTGAACATTTGTCCTGTTGAACAACATTCCCTTCATCTCCCGAGTTGGACGCATCTGCCTCCTCACATCATTTTTGCCATTTACACTCCATATTAACATTTGCCAATGTCATTTATTTTTCTTTGTTACTGAGCCTTTCTCTGGCTTGTATAAACTCAATCTGCACTGCTGTTATTGTACTGTACAAAACATTAGTTACCTTGTATATATTCTGGACTCATCGAAGAAAATGTACTGAAATACTTGGTTCAAAGGGTGGAGTACCTACTTATCCACATGAATGTGAAGAAGACAAAGGAGATGATTGTGGACTTCAGAAGGAACAAACACACCCACGCCCCACTGAAAATAAGTGGATCTGCGGTGGAGGTGGTCTCCAGCTACAAATACTTGGGTGTACACATGAATGATAACCTCAGCTGGAGCAACAACACCACCAGCCTGATCAAGAAAGGTCATCAGAGACTCTACTTCCTCAGACGGCTGAGACGAGCTGGTCTGAGCAGCCCAGTCCTCACCTCCTTCTACAGGTGTGCAGTGGAGAGCATCCTGTGCTCCAGCATCAACGTGTGGCATGGAGGCTGCACAGCTGCAGAAAGAAAAGCTCTGCAGAGAGTGGTGAAGGCTGCACAGAAGATGTTGGAGTCAGTCTCCCCACCATCACAGACATCTACACCTCCAGATGCAGGAAGAGAGCCACCTGCATCATGAAGGACCACACTCACCCAGCACACACACTCTTTGCCCCACTCCCCTCAGGACGGAGGTTGAGGAGCATCAAATGTAGAACCACTAGACTGAGGAACAGCTTCTACCCTGAGGCTGTTAGACTCATGAATAAATAAATAATAAGAATAAACACTGCAAAATATCACATCATG
Organism: Garcialebias charrua; assembly: GCA_038048925.1. Taxonomy (NCBI): domain Eukaryota; kingdom Metazoa; phylum Chordata; class Actinopteri; order Cyprinodontiformes; family Rivulidae; genus Garcialebias; species Garcialebias charrua. The sequence continues at coordinate 14,337 of JBBPBX010064748.1, read as the reverse complement.
CTGATGCTGATCTGTTTTCTTGTTGCTGTGTTCATCTGTGACCATCTGCTCATACAGACTCGTGTTCGTGCTGCTGTTTATAATGATGTTTTTCTACTACATTAGGGCTTAGTGTATTACTAGTTGATGTTTTTCTTAGTTAATTCTAGATGTTATTACTGTTTTTCTCTTGCATTTGTTGTTGGATGTAACTGGGACCCTGTGTACATAATCTCGTTTCATCACATGTACCACATGCGGTGCAAATGACAATAAAGACTCTCTGACTCTTTCTCTGATTTATGGGCTCCCCTAACCGACTGTCATGCAGTTTAAGGCTGCGTTCAGAAAGGAACACCGATTTCTGAACACAGTTTTATGGTTTGTGTCTACACAAGAAAGATATTTTCAGGGTCTCTGAATGAAAACAAGTAATCAAATCAAAGTAAGGAAGTTGAAGTGCAATCGATGCATTCTTGTAGTGAAAGTTGTCGGTTCCATCAGTTTCATATTGTTCCAGCAGTTAGAAGGTTGTTGTGTTTCAGTGTGGATGGAAACATTTCTACAAACAATGCTGTGTTTACGGATTTATCGTTAGAAACAACAAATCTGACAACTGATTTAAAAAAAGACAATAGTTGTTGTGTGACGCAGTCTAAAGGTTTGAGAAGTGAACCATTTTCTAGAAGATTAAAAACATTCAGGTGCTTTAAAAAAAACTTTAGATGACAGAAACCACATAAATGTGATTCCTCAAGAACTTTGATTCAATCCCTTCATTAATGAACAAGGAATTGATCTGGACTTTTATTCCATGTTCTGTCTCTGTTCTTTAAAACAAACCATTCAACGTTTAGTCAAAGTCAGCAAGGCACAGAGACAGGTATAGGCAATGCGGAGAGGCAGACGGGTATCAGCAACACACAGAGACAGACAGCACAACGGCTCAGTTAGCACTGTTGCCTCAAAACAAGAAAATTCTGGGTTCAATCCCTGGTTGGACCTGGGGGTTTTCTTAGTGAAGTTTGCATGTTGCATGGGGAATGGTGGCTCAGAGGTTAGAGACTGTGGGCCTGTGATTGGAAGATCGCTGGTTCAAGATATCTGCAAGGCGCAGATGCAGACAGGTATTGGTACACCGTAGAGACAAGCAAATTTTGGCAAGGCACACAGACGGATAGGTATCGGCAAAGCACAGAGACGGCTATCAGCATGGTGCAGAGCCAGACAGATATTGGCAAGGCACAGAGACAGACAAGTATTGGCAAGACGCAGAGACGGACATGTATTAGCAGGTAAAGTGACAGACAGGTATCTGCAAGGCGCAGAGACAGGTATAGGGGGAGTGGTGGCGCAGTGGTTAGAGACGGTGGGCCTGTGATCAGAAGATCGCCGGTTCAAGCCCCGGTACCGACAACATCAAAAAATGTGGGTGGAAAAAGGTGAAACACCCACACCTGCCTCCACCCTCATTAGCACCACTCTGGGCCCCTGAGCAAGGCCCTTAACCCCCACCATCTGCTCCCTAAACAGGTCTCTCTTGAAAATGAGTTCTCGTGGCTCAATGAGACTACCTGTATAAATAAAAGGTAAATTAATAGGCAAGGCACAGAGACAGACAGGTATCGGCAAGATGCAGAGACAGCTGTGTATCGGCAAGGCACAGAGACAGGTATCAGCAACACGCTGAGACAGACAGTTATCAATGTGGTGCAGAGGCAGACAGGTATTGGCAAGGTGCCGAGACAGACAGGTATCAGCAAGGCGCAGAGGCAGTCAAGTATCGGTAAAGCACAGAGACAGACACAGATCAGCAGGTGCAGAGACAAACAGGCATCAGTAAGGCGGAGAGGCAGTCAAGTATCGGTAAAGCACAGAGACAGACAATTATCGACAAGGCGTGGAAGCAGACAGGTACAGAGGCAGACAAGTATGGGCAAGGCAAAGAGGCAGACGTGTATCGGCAATGGACAGAGACATACAGGTATCAACAAAGCACAGAGACAGGTATTGGCAAGGCGCAGAGGCAGACGTGTATCGGCAAGGGACAGAGACATACAGGTATTGGCAAAGCACAGAGACAGGTATTAGTAAGGTACAGAGACAGACAGGTATCGGCAAGGGGAAGAGGCAGATGTGTATCAGCTAAGCGAAGAGGCAGACAGGTATTGGCAAGGAGCAGATTCAGACAGTTATTGGTAAGGTGTAGAGACAGATGGGTATCGGCAAAGCACAGAGAAAGTTATCAGCAATGTGCAGAGACAGACAGGTATCGGCAGGGGCAGAGAAAGACAGGTATTGGCAAGGCACAGAGCCAGACAGGTATTGGTAAGATGCAGAGACAGATAGGTATCAGCAAGATAAAGAGGCAGACAGGTATTGGCAAGGCACAGAGCCAGACAGGTATTGGTAAGATGCAGAGACAGATAGGTATCAGCAAGATAAAGAGGCAGACAGGTATTGGCAAAGCGCAGAGCCAGACAATTACTGTATCTGTAAGGCACAGAGACAGACAGGCATCAGCAAGGTACAGAGAGAGACAGGTATTGGCAAGGCACATAGACAGACAGGTATTGGCAAGAGACAGAGATGTATTGGCAAGGTGCAGAAGCAGACATGTATGGGCAAGGCGCAGTGGCAGACAGGTACCGGCAAAGCACAGAGACTGGTATCGGCAAGGCGCAGAGCCCGAGAGGTATCAGAAAGGTGCAGAGACAGACAGGTATCGCCAGGTGCAGAGACAGACAGGTATTGGCAAGGTGAAAATGCAGACCGGTTTTGGTAAGGCATAGAGGCAGACAGATTTTGGCAAGCTGCAGAGACACAGGTATCGGTAAGGCACAGAGGCAGATAGGTATCTGCAAGGTGTAGAGGCAGACAGGTATTGGAAAGTGTAGGGTCAGACAGTTATCTGAAAGGTGCAGAGACAGACTGGCATCGTCAAGGTGCAAAGGCAGATAGGTACTGGCAAGGTACAGAGACAGACAGGTATCAGCAAGGTACAGAGACAGACAGGTATCAGCAAGGTGCCGAGACAGACAGGTATTGTTAAGGCACATTGGCCGACAGGTATCGGCAGGCGCAGAGACAGACTGGTATCAGCAAAGCACAGAGAAAGAGGTATTGGCAAGATGCCTAGATACCGTATTTTCCTGACTATAGGTCGCACCGGAATATAGGTCATTTTGTCCAATTATTGCCAAAAATTTTGAAAAATCCATAAACGGGTCACACCTAAATATAGGTCGCACCTACGTCACTGCTGACGTAACGTGTCATCCACCGCTGACGTGACGCGTCACCGCTGAGACAACACGGAAATGTGGACGAGTGTTTAGCTCTGTTGCAAATGTCTGCCACAGGAGAACAGCAAGGCTTTAAGAATATTAACACGTTAAAAACAATTATTTGTTTGCTAAAAATTATAGCTGACATTATAGCACAAGGGTTCCTGAGCTTAACCGTTCCTTAATAAATTCACGAAATGGTCTAATCTGCTGGATTTAAATTGTTTTGCTTTGATGTCTTCCAAACCATCGATTGCGCTGCGAAAATAAATTATAAATAGATCGAATTTTATCTCAAATGTCTCATACAGATCAACAGTTTGTAAATTAAACCCATATAATTACACTCTGTAAGCTGAAAAAATATCCGCCAAGTGGTTTATGAGCTATTTATCTAAATACGTAGTAGGTATCAGTTTACGGTAGCTAACCGCTAACAACGAAGCTAAAAGATAGATTTTTTTTATCTAAAAAATCTCATAAAGCTAGTCACTTATAAATGTCCATACAGTGATTACATTCTGTAAGTTTGATAAAAATCTGTCCTGTGGTTCTTGACTTATCTTGCTAACAAACACAGCAAACAGAAGTTACCTCTAGAGCAGGAAGCTGGGCAGCGACAGAGTCAGTCCGAGCAGAGGAGGCTTTTTTCGGACACATGAGCTAGAAACGGTTGGTGGACTCTCTGGAAGTGTCCCCTAGCGGACAAAAGTGGTACTGCACCATTTTTTGCCTAAATGAAAAACGGTCATATCTAAGCCAAAAATTGGTCTAAAAATATGGGGAAAAATCCATAAATAGGTATCACCTCTCTATAGGTTGCAGGGCATGCAAATTAGGCAAAAAAAAAACATGACCTATAGTCCGAAAAACACGGTAGATGTGTATCGGCAAGGCACAGAGAAAGACAGGTATCCGTACTGACCCCGGACAGTTCTGTCAGAGTGGAGTTCATCTCCTGATAACATCCTGATGCAGCGCAGTGAATATCACTGTAATACCTGCACATACACGCACGCACACACGCACACACACACACACACGCACGCACGCACGCACACACACACACACAAACACACGGACCAAAATTGAGTTCAATACGGCGACAGTTAGAGAAATTGGACCAGAAACAAACTGTACAGTAACAGGAAGCTGTCTCACCTTTCCACCAGCTGTTTGTATCGCGGGATCTCTCTGGCATAAAGCAGCTTGTTGACAGGAGAGTCCTGCGTGGACATAAAAAGATGAAGTCTCATGACTGACAGACAGATCAGACAGACAGAGAGACAAACAGGTCATACCCGTCCCACTTTGTGTTCCGAGGTGGTACACGAGTCGATGAAGGTCTGAGCAATGACAGACAGGACAGCATCAATGCTGTCTGTCACCTGGAGGTCCAGAACAAACTGAGGATTCTTGAGGATGTTGACCCAGAACCTGAGCGGAAGACTGGAGATAACCAACAGACCGGTGAGACAGACGTTCTATTGTTTTTTAAAGTTATTTTAAACAGTGTTTTTTTCTTCTTCTCATTTTTAAAAATATGGTAAATGGAGCTTATTTATATAGCGCTTTCCAGCCCCCTGTGAGGAGCCCCAAAGCTCTTTACAATACCAGCCATCCACCCATTCATTCAGACATTCATACACCGGTAGTGGTAGCCTGCCTTGCAAGGCGCCATCCAGACCTACCGGGAGCAACTCTGGGTTAAGTGTCTTGCCCAGGGACACAACGACACATGGTGGGCGGATGCGGGATTCGAACCTCCAACCTTCCGATCGGGGGTCGACTGCCATTACCACTGTGCCACGGCCGCCCAACAACAAAGAACATAAACCCACCCCCACCACCCCCCACCCAGAACCCCTTCCCTCCCACAGACTTGATCAGTCAAACACACAGACAAATTAAACAGGCATTGACATATTTTCCACATGCAATACAAAAGTCTGTCACATGTCCCAAAATCTTTTGACAGACTCCTTCAAGATATAGCTTCTTTTTTCCAAATATACACTGGTTGGCAAAAAAAAGTCACCACCTGGATTAACTAAACAAATGGGTACAAGCCTCCTATTGGATACTCATCACTTGTGAGGATCACACTCGTGAAAATATATATGTATATAAACTTCTAACTACAAGGGTATAAAATAAAATGAAAACAGAAACTAATTCAGGCACCTAAGCTTACAAGCTATTCACGTTTAATTTATTTTGTTCGTCTAAGAGCACCAATTGTACATTTCTCAATAAATATTACTTTAAACATTTTCAGATTTCACACAAGTCCTGAGAGTATATAAGGGGAGCCAGTTAAAAATATTATGAGTTAAAGATGTTACACTTTGTTAGTACTAGTTGACTTTTTGTGTATGTGGATGTTTTTGTGAAGTGCCTGGGATGACTTCTGTGGTGACTTAATGCTATAGACTTGATTGAATTGAATTAAATGGATTCTGTTTAGATTATGCTGGACAAGCATATACAGTAGTGGTAAACTGCAAGGATTTAAGAATTTAAGTACTGTATGTCAGACAGTTTTTTAATGGGTGGTTGCAAAATAATTGTGTGTGCATTGAGAAATCTGTAAAACAGGAAAACAAGTTGGGTGGTGAGAAACATAGAAAATGGGTAGTGAGATGGAGAAAGAAATGGATCTAGGAGCAAATGTAGGTGAAAATGATGGCGAATGGAAGGTGCAGATGGACTAACAGATCAGAAAGGCGTACTGGAAGGTGCAGATGGACTAACAGATCAGAAAGGCGTACTGGAAGTGTTGGCTGAGAGGAGGTTTGGGAGGAAGTTGTGTGGAACAGTGGGTTAAGTGAATGAGGGATGCCAAGGCTGAGAGGCTCTTGGGATACGTGTCTCCCGCTGCTGTGGGCTGGGACACACACACGCACACACACAAACACGCGCACACACACACACACACACACACACACACACACACAATCAAGCTGTGATGAGATATGCAGACTTACACAGAACATGGAAAGAGATGATCAGATTTTGGCATAAATTGGCAACATTACAATTAGTGTCCTCACCTATTTCTAGGAAGGGAAATGGAGGATGTGTTCATAATGGAAGGTTTTACGATGTTCAGGAAGGAATAGAGAATTTTAGTTTTGATTTTGGGTTCAGTGTTAAATGAGTTTTCACTTTTTATGTAACTGAGTGTTTTTAAAATCCATTGTGCAAACCAGGATGCAGGATAGCTCGATTGGAGTTAAATGCTGACAGATGTTCCATCCATCCATCCATCCATTTTCTTCCGCTTATCCGGGGTCGGGTCGCGGGGGTAGCAGCCTAAGTAGGGAGGCCCAGACTTATGGAAAGCCTGCTGGGCCATTTTCTCGTGAAAATTACATGTTACATCGACACGTTAATGACGTGTAAACAACACGTTGTTAACGCGTTGTTTACACGTCAATTACGCGTCAAATTCGCCTCGAAAAATGACGTGTAAACATCGTGTAAACATCGTGTAAACAACGTGTAAACAACGCGTCAAAGACGCGTTAATTACGTGTCATTGACGCGTCTAAATTTCACACACATTTGACGCGTTATCAACGTGTCAACAACGTGTAAAGTACGCGTTGTTTGGTTAAGACGTAAACAACATCTGTTTATGTCCCTCTTGGGTAACTTCACTTCCTGACGGCTTCACTCGCGTCTCTTCTCATTGGCTGTCAGGTCCAGGGCTAAACCACTTCAGCAAAACAGAGGGGTGATTCCAAGGTCCAGGGCTAAAGCACTTTAACAGATGTAAACAGACGGAGAAACTACATTTCTGCTTATATTTTATCACAAAGTTTCTTTTACTGTTTAATGAAGTTATTAATAAATCTAATAAGTGTTTAATTAACCTGTTTCTGTTTCCTATTTCTGACCAACGGCTTATATGTAAAGTAATATAAGTGTAAAATGTGTTTATACTAATGTGAAAATTAAGTTTATTATTCCAAAACTAAAGTGACTTTTTGTAAACAATAACATAAAATAAAATAAAGAATAAAAGATGGCAATTAAAACATACATAATAATAGAACAGAAAACGTGATTTTTCATAAAACGTGATATTTTTATACTTGTGCAGTTTAACAGTTTGACAGTTGCACACATTTTTCCAAATTTTTGCAGAAAATGCTGAGGGTTCCTTGTCGTTGAACTCACATTTGTTATTCCGACAAATACAGAAATAATTAATTTTTCAATCCTTTTCTGATATGTACTTTCAGCAGAACATTATAGCTGCTGGAGTTTACCAGAATTATACATTACATAACAACTTAGATATTAAGTTTAAGACATGGTGAATAAAGTGCACACGTGTAAAAAAGTGAAGCTTTAAAGTTCATCATGTTTTAGAGAATTGACAACAGGGAGATTCTGCATAAATCATCAGAAATTATAAAGAATTTTCTTGCTCTTAGATGCAGCAAAATGTCTTGTGACAATTCTCGTGGCAGAGTTTTTGCTGTAAACTGAGTAATCTTTTCCTGGATGAGTTGTAGTTCATGTCGCCACACCTGCCACTGACACCATGATTACATTTAGCCTAAATGAAGGCAGTGACAGACATTTTTCTTTAAAAATAAAGCTTTAAATCCACTTGAAGCAGCTCATGGATCTAACCCCACTCCATCCTGCTCAGAGTCACAGAATACATCTCTACGTTGACATCCTGTGTGTCTTTTGATTACACAACATTTCACACAGCTCATGCACACTCCGCTGCTTGTTTTCCACACTGTGAGTCCATGAGCTGCAAAAGAGCCACAGGTCACAACATACGGCTGCTGCAGGTCCTCTGGGGTTTTCGAGGCGTGGCACGGGCAGCAGACACAACAAGAGGAAGCAGTGAGGGATATGGGATAATGAAATCTATCTCCTGCTAGTTTGACACAAATTATACCTGTTTGGTCTGGGTCAAAATGTTTTACACTCACTTATTCATGAAAGAAACAACTCAAAAGAAAAAAAAATGCCTCCTCTCAGATTATTGGACAAAAGAAAATATTAAACGCGACAAACTCGACAGGTGCAGGACAAAACAAGATGTATCAGGCCTAAAAACAAACAAACTGAGGCTATTTATTTTTTAATGATTCATAGAGTAAAAAAAAAACTATATAGGCCTATACTGTATCTATACAGTATATATATACTGTAAATACAGTGGAGAGGACAAGTATTTGATACACTGCTGATTTTTCAGGTCTTCCCACTTGCAAAACATGTAGAAGACTGTAATTGTTATCATAGGTACTCTTCAACTGTGAGTGATGGAATCTAAAACAAAAATCCAGACAAATACATTGTATGATTTTTAAATAATTAATTCCCATTGTATTGTGTGAAATAAGTATTTGATACACCAGAAAAAGAAACTTAATATTTGGTACAGAAACCTTTGTTTGCAATTACAGAGATGAGACGTTTCCTGTAGTTCTTGACAAGGTTTGCACACACTGCAGCAGGGATTTTGGCCCACTCCTCCATACAGATCTCCTCCAGAGCCTTCAGGTTTCGTGGCTGTCGCTGGGCCACACAGACTTTAAGCTCCCTCCAAAGATTTTCTATTGGATTCAGGTCTGGAGACTGGCTAGGCCACTCCAGCACCATAAGATGTTTCCTACGGAGCCACTCTTTAGTTGCCCTGGCTGTGTGTTTTGGGTCGTTATCATGCTGGAAGACCCAGCCACGACCCATCTTCAGTGCTCTTACTGAGGGAAGGAGGTTGTTGGCCAAAATCTCACGATACATGGCCCCATCCATCCTTCCCACAATACGGTGCAGTCGTCCTGTCCCCTTTGCAGAAAAGCATCCCCAAAGAAAGAGGTTTCCACCGCCATGCTTCACGGTTGGGATGGTGTTCTTGGGGTTGTACTCATCATTCTTCTTCCTCCAAACATGACGAGTGGAGTTTAAACCAAAAAGTTCTATTTTTGTCTCATCAGACCACATGACCTTCTCCCATTCCTCTGAATCATTCAGATGGTCGTTTGCAAACTTCAGACGGGCTTTGACATGCGTTGGCTTGAGGAAGGGCACCTTGCGTGCACTGCAGGATTTTAATCCTTGACGGCGTAGAGTGTTACTGATTGTTTTCTTTTATGCCTCTTATCAACAGGTCTGGTTCCTGTAAGGTCCCATTGTGGCTAGTTTGGGCCAGTTCCTATGGGACCGGTTTATTTCTGTATCCATGCGCGCATTAGGACCCCTTTGGTGGGCGTGAAGTTCTCCTGCAGTGGGCGGGTAGTTCTCCTGCAGTGGGTGGATCATTAATATCAACGCTTCTAACCAGCTGGTGGCGCTAGTGATACATTAAGCTCTTTACGAACCACCACTAACAATAGAAGAAGAAGAGCTGGGGAAAACAACACACAACAAAATGGATGACCTCGTTGCTTTTTTCAACGTTCTGCTTTGCCTGTTGCTTTTTCAAAGAGTAGAAGAACTGAGCAGAGTTGGGAGGGAAGCGATTTTCAATCACAGAAGACACGTTATTTTCAGGCGTCGAAGAGAACTTCTGTTCAGACGTTTAACAGCAATCCGAACCATGGAAAGGCTGCGTTTATCCACACAAAACACTGAACAGTCTGGAGCAAAGTAGAGTTTTTGAACGTTTAAATGAAGTTTCCATAGCATAGCATAGTTCATTACTTATTAATAAACTACATTACATTGGACTCTGGAAAAACCTTTTAGTGTTTATGCTTAACCTTGCAGCTTATTAAATTAAGCTATCGCACATTATCTCAACAATTGAAGTGATGTTTAGCAAGAGGAAGCTAGGCTTTTTTAACTTCGATTTGATCCTCTATCCATTAAAAAACTACATGATTTGAAAAACATGGCTATAGTGTTTTAAATTTAAATCCTGCTGTGCTCCATTTTACCAGTCAAACTCACGGAGATATTTTTTGACCTTGGGTAAACATGCTGCAGAAGCTGCTGGATCCACAGGATGGACATCAGGCCACAGGTGTTTGAGATGCTATGATGGAGAAACTCCTGAATGAGGATGATTATAAACAGATTACACAAATCCTACACCTTTATAACTGTACTGCTATGTAGATTGATTTACAAAACATGGAAATAATGTATTATGGCTACAATTTCCAGTACTCATTACAGAAAAAACAAAACAATAGAAAAGCTACTCCTTATTTGTAACTGTCACTAATCATCTGAGGACCTTTGTCAATTTAATGAAAAATAGTGTGTGTGTGTGATTCAAGTTATAAAGCTGTGCTTTGCCGTGAGCTTGGGTTATGGAGATTGACACATGCCGAACAATCTCCATTTTGCAAGCTTACAGAACGCCACAGCTTTATAACTTTATTCACACACTCCATTTTTCATTAAATTGACATTGCTCCTCAGATGATTAGCGAAATGTCTTCACTTCAAATGAAAGTCTTTTTTTTTTTAATCCATTTTGGTTTGGATTTGACATGTAAAGGATAACATAGAATCTTCACCAGTGTCGTTATAGGTTAAAAAAAAACAAAGTTACTTTGCTTATCCTACACTATTGACTTACAACAAAAATGCTGTAAGCGCTTCACTTTTGAAGATAAGATGGAAGCACAACTTACAATTGTGTTTTTATTAGAAATTAAGGCATACAAAACAAGAAAAAACTTTTTTAAGGTTTAGAAATATACATCTCTCGTAACTTATCGGTTTGCCATGGAACGGGCAACCGTTTCCAGCACCCCAAGGAGCGCTTGATTGAAAGCAGCCCTCTGGTCAGCCTCCTGCCTTCGTTGTGCTGCTTCCTCTCTTCTTAAAGCCATTTCCTCCCTCAGAATGGCTTGCTCCTGCTCCCTCGCTGCGTCAGCTTGACGTTGACTCTCCGCAGCAGCGGCCTCACGTGCTTTTTGGGCTTCCTCGATGGTTAACCGGAAGTGTTCCTCTCGCTGTGCCCGGTTCTTCTCCTCCTGTTCAGTCTGAGCTGTAATAAAGCTTTCAGCTACAGTTGTCGCTTTGCGCTTTCTATGACCTAGATAGAACAAACAAGAAAATGGCTGTTAGACAATGAAGTACAGAATGATACAGTTTTTAAATACGTTATTGAAGTTTTAGTTCCTGCTAATTTTGAAAAAAGATCGTAACATCAGGAATATGATTCTCTTCATAAAGCAATCTTGCACCTTTATGGTGGTAAGCAAGTGGGTATAAACAAATGACATGTATTCTTTTTCAAGAGTTTGTGTGAATTTAGAAAAAGAACAAGGCCATCATAAAACAACAAAAAAAAACACACTGAATAATATGAATTATAAACTTGATGAATGAAAGTTAAAGTAATAAATGAATAATACATTTTAGCATTAACACAATTGAATAATTGATAATGTAGTTTTACTACATGTACGTTGTTTTACAAGAAAATAGTAAACACAACACAAAATTACTATCAACGTGATGTTAGACACGTTTGGTGCTGCTTCATACCTAGTAAGGGGTGTTGGGTGGGGCCTTTCTGCTGCGTGTTGACCGGCGGAGTGGATGTAGAATTCCTTGAAGCTGTACTTGGAGATTCAGTGGTCGGGGAAGGGTTTGAAGTGGGAAGGCTTGGAGAGTCAGAAACAGAATCTGAAGAGCCTTCTTCTTCTTCATGGACACTGTCTGCATCAAAAAAAGAGTGCAAAAACAGAAACAAAGTACAGTTAACATTGATGCCAAGTAATGACGACGTAACAGTGTGAGCCTCATTTGTTAAGATAGTGTATATACAGAATTTCTTGAATTAATTCTAATAGCTATTAATATAAATTTAATGCCATTACAATGTTTTTAATACTACTACAACACTGAGCTGGAACCATTGTATTTCAGTTCAGAGCAACTAATAGTAAAGTGATAAATTACTGTAATTTTCTTCCTAAAGTTTGGTAGTAAATGTAGTTTTATAACTATTTTTGTATGCTGGATACATCAAGTTGCTTCTTGCCTCAATAAAAAGCACTGACCTACTTGTTATTTAAATCTAACCCACGGCAAATAGTTATTTAACTTTTCACACACACAACATATCTCTAATGGCAAACAAAAAACTTGAAACTTGAAACCAGAATAGTTTAAAATAATTCATCATTGAACACATGCAAAATTCAAATAGAGGGGGGAAAATAATAACAGCTGTACTGTATATTTCTGCCTGTAAGTCTCTGTTTTTAACAAAATTTACATGCCCTGGGACTTATAGGCCAAAGTGACATATTTATCGAATTTTTCCCATATTTATAAACCATTTTTGGACAGATATAACCGTTTCCATTTAGACTAAACCAAAAACAGCTGCACCACCCCGGTGAATTTGACCATTAAAGTGCATTTATTAAGCAAATGATAGCTGTAAATTATAGCAGAGTTGCGTGTCAGTCTAAGAAACAATTCTTTAGGAGCTTTTTTGTTGTTAAATTTAAGATAAACGAGCGCATGCCTTCTTCCTTGTTGTTGTCGTCCCGCACGCGCGTGCAACAGCACCAAGCGCCAAACTATCTTTACAGCAGATTATTAAATCACGTTTTTAGTAAGAAAACGTTAGACTGAGACACACCTATGCTATAATTGACAGCTAAATAATTGTTTATGTATTTTTCTTCAGAGAAAGGGGCCGCTCCGAGTCCTCCCTCCATCTTTTTTTTTTTTTCAGAAAAGCCTCTCGGCTGTTGCTGAAGTCTCCGGTGGTTTTTCAGTCCAAAAACGCTCAGAGAGTTGCATGACTCACTGGAAATATGTTTAAAGTTATAAAACACTCACCATCTACTATAGACTCCAGAAGAGAAGTGCTCCTCCGACTTGTTGTTCTCGATTTTTGGCAGCATGGCAGCTTGCATTTCCTGGAAGACTTCTTCTTCTTCTTCTTCTTCTTGGCGGATTGCAAACAACGTTCAGGTGCATACCGCCACCTACTGGAGAAGACTGAATCTCCGCCCTCCGACCTAGGACTACGCCCCCTGACCAATCAGTGACCACACTGTGCTGATGTCATAACTGGACCCATGAGAACTGGTACTTTGTACCTCAGTCAAGAAGGTCCCAAAATAGGTCCGGTTTCACGTGAACAGGACCCTGTGGGTACACTCCATAACTAGTTGTTAACTAGTTACGAACGAGCCCGAACGAGCGCCAACAGGACCTGTTGATAAGAGGCATTAGACTGTGGTCCCAGCTCTATTCAGGTCATTGACCAGGTCCTGCCGTGTAGTTCTGGGCTCATTCCTCACCTTCCTCAAGATCATTGATGCTCCACGAGGTGAGATCTTGCATGGCGCCCCAGACCGAGGGAGATTTTCCGTTATTTTGCATTTCTTCCATTTTCTAATAATTGCACCAACAGTTGTTGCCTTCTCACCAAGCTGCTTGCCTATTGTCCTGTAGCCCATCCCAGCCTTGTGCAGGTCTACAATTTTATCCCTGATGTCCTTACACAGCTCTCTGGTCTTGGGCATTGTGGTGATGCTGGAGTCTGACTGATTGAGCATGTGGACAGTTGTCTTTTATACAGCTGACGAGTTCAAACAGGGGCAGTTAATACAGGTAATGAGTGGAGAACAGGAGGGTTTCTTAAAGAAGTAACATGTCTGTGAGAGACAAAATTCTTACTGGTTGATAGATAATCAAATACTTATTTCACACAATACAATGGGAATTAATTATTTAAAAATCATACAATGTATTTGTTTGGATTTTTGTTTTAGATTCCATCACTCACAGTTGAAGAGTACCTATGATAACAATTACAGTCTTCTACATGATTTGCAAGTGGGAAGACCTGAAAAATCAGCAGTGTATCAAATACTTGTCCTCTCCACTGTATATATAAGGAACTCATTTTTCTGATCACACATTGGACTAAAACGTAAGCAACTGCAGTCAAGTCCCCTTTCAGAAAGCATGAAGAATTATTGATCAGATCAACTTTTAAAACTTCCAAGACCCCCCCCCCCCACACACACACTTTTAATTCCGAAAGTTAAGAACTTGTGATACCAGCAAAAGTCCACTTCTCACATTTTTAAATGAAATGCAACAAATT
>JBBPBX010064747.1:6804-20163 GCA_038048925.1 Garcialebias charrua | reverse complement strand
TTTTCTTTGTGATGTATGATTCGCAAAACCGCAGAAGCCTGAGCCCATGTGCGCAATTATGGCGCAATGCGCCAGCGATCGCTTCCACAGTCTGATTAACTGCTGCACTCTTCTTTTTCTTCATCCTCTCATTTATTTGTGCTGTATGATTCGTAAAACCACATCAAAGCCCGAGACCGACCCGGCCTGCCCTCTCAATGCGGCGGTCGGTGACACACACGCAATTGCGTCATCGCTGGGCACTCAACGGGGGGTAAAAGATGTGAGACAAGAGGTATAAACCAGGCTTTAACCACATTATAACGGCCCGGACCGGCCCTAATCCGGGTTGGGCTGGGTTTCGGGTTCGGGTTAGAAATGACAGCTCTACTAGAGGGTGCTCTGGTCACATGACCTAATGATTCACTGTAGCTAGGGTGGCCATTACCAAAACGACCAAGTCTGCACTTGCCGTTTTGACTAAATAGACCTGAGTAAGGGATGACTTTTTTTTTTTTAAGTGAAAATGCCATAAAGCAGTAAATGTTGTTGTGTATTTAGTTTAGAGCTATCATTTCTAACCCAGGCCCGAAGCCCAGCCCAGCCATGAATGTGTGCTGGATGGGCGGGCCGGGTCTATTTTGGGCTTTTGATTGCGTCAGTGGATCAGCCGTAATCCAATTATATGGCAACATGGCTTGCTATATACATTCCGATTATTTATTCCGATTATTTATTATATTATAACTTATTTATTCCGATTTATTATTTATTATTTGTTGTATAACACAATCATTGTTCCACACTTAATCTATTGTATTGATGTTTGGGGGAATGCGTGTAAAACAATCACAAAGCCTATTTTTGTATTACAGAAAAGAGCTGTAAGAATTATCACTAGAAAACATTACTGTCATCCATCAAGCACATTATTTTATCAACTGAAATTATTGAAGTTCCATGATTTGGTAGATTATAATATTTTATCAGTTATGTATAGGGCTCAGAATAACGCATTACCTTTAAATATCCAAATGCATTTTGTCAAAAGACAAAGTTGTTATAATCTTAAGGGGACAGAGATATTTGTAAAACCACAATTCAGAACTAGTTTGAAGGGACGTTCTACCTCAATCCAGGGAATTAGATTATGGAATGGTTTGGAGAATGTAGTTAAAAATGCCAAGTCAATGTTTACATTTAAGAAAATGATCAAAACTAAATTGCTAAAAAATATACAATATATGAAGTAGCTTATTGTATTAGTTAGAAAATTAGATAGAGTTTTTCATTTCGTTCTGTTACTGGAAGATTATTTTTGTTTGAAATGATTGTTTGAAAAAAAGGGGCAGATATAAAAAGATTTTTCTTCTTTCTGCTATCTTTCATTTTTTTTACATTTTGTACGTTATCATTTATGGGACTGTTTTGTATTGTGTTTTTATTTTTGTAAAAAAATGAAAAAATTTAATAAACATAAACCCAAACAAAATACGGCAACATGACTTGCCATATATTCACCAGTCGCACGCGGCCATTTCACTGCGAGTTGACCGGCCTTGAAAGAGGTAAAATAAAGCTCAGTTAAGCTTCAGATGGGACTACCGGTGGGCTACTGCCAGGAAGCGATCAATCGCCCAAATGGACGTTCAGCCGCTGCACTCAGCAGACACGCGTGGCCGACGACCCAAACAGATGAGCTTCCAAAGCAGACATGTCAGAGCAGGGTCCGTGTCTGAATAATGCAGAATGCAGGCAGAAGCAGGGATTTAATGCGCTTTGACAGCTATGAAAGGACAAACACCCCCTCATCTCTGATTTTCTACCCTTTTTATTCAGCACCGCATGTCCGCCGACCATTAATAACTATATAAGCAGTCAAAGCTTAATTAAAAATATTGGGGTTTTTCGGGTTCGGATCTGTAATTGATTCATCCGGTTGGGTGGGGTTTGGAAAGGATGGCTACGGGCAGATCAGATTTTTTGGGTCCGAATGCAACTCTAATTCCATTATCATACCTCAACACTAGGTGGTAGTGTAACTTTTGCCCAGTTGGAGGAGAAAAAGAAGAGTAGTAAAGAGGACAGAGAAAAGCTAACGCCTGTTCTCTGCTGTATTATTTTTCTACGTTCCTCATGAGTATGTGCACATGCAACGATGGTACAAGCTGCTGTTGCCTCCGGTAACGATTCATTAAATGTTCTGTTTGCACAATTTCTGAAAAAGTACTTTTTAAGCTCAGGTATAGATTAGACACTGATCACTGCATTTAGCTGCAATTAGCATAGCCTACAATATACAATTTACATGTTAAAAGTTAGTTGCAGATTCACCAACTAGTTGAAGTCATAATTATTTAACTAGTTGTTTTGAAACCGTTGGAAGTCAGTCACTGAGTTACTGACTGACCAGGTCTAGTTTAGATCGTTATTAGTTAGACACAATATAATTTACATCTTTAACATCCAGTTGTTTAACATGATTGCTGTATAAAATAACGGTAATTATGAATTATATATGTTATTGCAGATGACATTATAATATACCTGGATAACCCAAATCAAAATATTATTCCTTTGGTGGATCTGGTGAATTCTTTCTCTCAACACTCAGGTTATAAAATTAATGTTACTAAGACTCAGGTGCTGTCATTTAATTATACTCCATCAGAAGAGATTAGAACCATACTCAAGATAAATTGGGATTTAAAATTCATAAACTATCTTGGAGTAAAAATAACTAAAAAACTAAGTAATCTTTATAAGGCTAACTATGACACTATTAACCTCCAAATTAGACAGGACTTAAACAGATGGACAACTTTTTCACTAGATCTAAATTCAAGAATCTCTGTAATAAAAATGAATATCCTCCCACGGTTGTTATATCTTTTTCAAGCTCTTCCAGTTAAAATCCCACCAGAGAGATTTAAATACTGGGATAAGATTATTTCTAGATTTATTTGGAATGGGAGGAAGCCCAGGATAAAATATTCAACACTACAGTTGTCAAGGGAACAGGGTGGAATGGCACTCCCTCACCTAAAGGATTACTATTGTGCAGCACAACTACGACATGTAATTAAATGGTGTGATCAAACCTACTGTGCTAAGTGGAAAGACATTGAAATGGTAGTGGGTGATGTCCCACTCCAGACATTACTTGGGGATGTTAAACTTAGGAAGGCACAACAGCACCGACTGGATTCAATAACTTCTCATACCTTGGACATCTGGTTTGAAAATATAAAACAAAACAAATTGGAAAAGGAGGTTGGGATGATACGTTGGGTTGCACATGATGGCAGTTTTACACCAAATAAACATGATCAGGGATTTAAACATTGGGAGTACAATGGAATAACTGCAATCTGTACTATAATTAAAGATGGTAAGATGATGAGTTTTGAAGAATTAAGAGGGAAATATCAACTGGAAAAAACAGACTTCTTTCGATATTTGCAGCTGAGAGACTATTTTTTGAGAGAAATACAAAGCTCTCAAACATCATATGGTGTACTTGGCTGGGTGATTAAAACCTACAAAGGAATTCAATACAAAGAAATAACATCACTATATAAAACTCTGAGGGAAGACACATCAACATCAACCATATATATAAAAACTAACTGGGAGAAAGAATCTAAAATTGAAATATCATCTGAAGAATGGCGGGATATATGTATAAATCAGAGCACAACAACAAACTCTAGACTTTGGAGAGAGTTTGGATGGAAAAACCTCATTAGGTTCTTCATTACACCCAAGATAAAGAGTAAACAAACCAAATCTCATTTACCGTGTTGGAGAATATGTGGAATTTTAGAAGCAAACCATACACATATATTCTGGGAGTGTCCAAAATTAGATTCATATTGGCAAAATGTGAATACTACAATCAGAGTTATTTTGGGATACTCATTATCAAAAGATTTTAAAACAATGTATCTTGGAAATGTAAAAAAATGTGTATTATATGAAGATATGTACTTGATTAAGATCCTGTTAATTGCATGTAAAAAAGCTATAACAAGAAACTGGTACCAGATAAATGCTCCCTCCGTACAACAATGGCTGAATATTGTTAGTGAAATTTATGAGATGGAGCGAATGACCTACATTCTTAGACTAAAAGAAGACGTTTTTTTGAATAAGTGGAAAAAATGGACACAGTACAAAACCCAAGAAAAGATATGAGGAAACTCAATGTCATTAACAGTGACATTTGTAGACCATAGACACCTATGACCAAGATTTATTTTATTTTTATTATTATATATTTTTTTTTATATGTATACATTTTTTTTCATAGTTATTGTTGTATGAGTGTGTGCACCCCTTTATTGTTGTTTTTGGGAATTATTGTAATGAGAGGCCTGCTTAGGCTACTATAATCTGGAAAAAGTCAGTGATATATCCTTGGAATGTTATTTTTCTATTGAAAATGTTAATAAAAATTAAAGTAAAAAAAAAAAAAATTATGAATTATATGAAGGTCTTGTATGGATATTAAAAATTATTTGTGACATAGGTCCAGGTGCTGTTAATTAACTAATTGATTTTGTTGACTGTGAGCTGTCACCCATTTGGACACCATCTTATCTCATCCAAATGTCACAAATGTAAACAATGGGCGGGATGGGCAGAGCCCCCTCCAGTGTTTTCATTGTCAGTAGAGCATGGAGTACTGAGAAAAGGGAAGAAATCTGCCTCCAAGCTAGGCTAATGGCTAGCCAACTAAGTATTCATCCACCTGATTAGCCTTTCTTTCACAGCCGTCAATGTACCATCAATGTAAACAGGTCTATGTATGCACCGCACACGAACATTCCCGTAGTAAAACAAATGTTGATTGGTTGAAAAAACACCAACGAACTAAACAAACAGTGCTTTGCAAAAGTGTAGATGTCTAATTTAAGCTAATCTAAAAAAGCTAAGTCTGCTCCTCTGGACATGAATGTCCAGAGGAGCAGACTTAGCTTTTTTAGATTTTTCTACCTGGATTACTGAGCATGCATCGTTCTTTCAAACTGGTTTGCTGTTTTTTTTAGTTAAACTTGTTGTTTAGGCCTGGAAAATTTTAAACAAGGGCCTCAATAATGGTCAGTCAGGTCATCTGGACAGTTTATTTTTTGTGGAAAGACGTTTCACCCTCTATCCGTAGGGCTTAATCAGTCTGAGGAGTCCCAAGTAAACTGTTCACTAAGCAGTACACTCCTTTAGTGGACCAACCAGTTTGCTGGTGATAAGATGTTATTTTCCCCCATTTTTATGTCTTGGACCACTTTGAGGAATCAACAGGGGGCCAGGACACCCCCCAGAAACTATCGTATTACCAGCAAACTGGTTGGTCCACTAAAGGAGTGTACTGCTTAGTGGGGAAAACAGTTTACTTGGGACTCCTCAGACTGATGAAGCCCTACGGATAGAGGGCGAAACGCCTTTCCACAAAAAAACTGTCCAGATGACCTGACTGACCATCATTGGATTTTGTACCTGGATGATTGACCATGAACTTTTCTAAAATCAAGGGACTTTAGGTTGGCTAGCCATTAGCGTAGCCTTGATGAAGACCTTTGCCCTTTTCTCCATGGACTTTTTTTATGGATACCAATGCTTAAAATCAGGCACCATGTGCCCAAATACATTCATAGCTACTTGTGGTCGTAGACTACATTGGCAGGATACTGACTATTGATAAAAGTGAACGCAAAGATTAAACAAACTCAAGAATGATTTCTGAACAAAATTGATCAAATAAGGAGGCCATAGTCAATGGTAGTAACAAAAAAGAACACAAAGTAAATTACATGTCAAAGAACCAGAAGTAGGCGTGAATATATTTAGACCACGATGCATCGCAATAAGACTTTGAGAATGCACACGAGAATCCATAAAAAGATCCATACTCTACTCTGTCTGACGTTACGGCTATTTACTAATCAACAACTGATAACAACTTGATAGAACATTATTTGAAAAAAGCTTACACTATCTCCATAACAAGTACATTGATAAAATGGAAAATTTGACTCAGATCTTACATGAATCCACCTTCAAAGAGCAGCCTGACCACCAGGCTGCAGAGGTACGTCCACCAGAGGACGCCAGATATCGGCAGTCTCCTCTTCTTTAGCGTCTCTAACTCTTCCTCTTGTCCCTTGCTGCTGAGGGATCCAGCTCGGCCAGTACTCTGTTGTACGGGGATTGCAATACCCAACAAAACAAAGCAACCACCAAATCAACTTATTTAACAATTCCATAAAACAAATGACAAGAGTACTGTAGTGTAATCAAAAAATGGCACGAAAAGACAAAAGGTACCTAACCAAACAAAAAAGGGAATTTACCTGAAGCTCTAGTAGGAATGAGATTACCGTATTTCCGGAATATAGGTTGCGGCTTTTTGCCTAATTTGCATGCCCTGCGACCTATAGAGAGGTGAGACCTATTTATGGATTTTCCCCCATATTTTTAGACCAATTTTTGGCTCAGTGATGACCGTTTTTCATTTTGGCAGAAAATGGTGCAGTACCACTTTCGTCCGCTAGGGGACACTTCCAGAGAGTCCACCGACCGTTTCCAGCTCATGTGTTCGAAAAAAGCCTCCTCTGCTCGGACTGACTCTGTTGCTGCCCGGCCTCCTGCTCTGGAGGTAACTTCTGTTAGCTCTGTTTGTTAGCTGTTTGTTAGCTGTGTTTGTTTACAAGATAAGTCAAGAACCACAGGACAGATTTTTATCAAACTTACAGAATGTAATCACTGTATGAACATTTACAACTAACTGGCTTTATGAGATGTTTGAGATTGAAAAAAAAAAATCGAAGTTTTAGCTTCGTTGTTAGTGGTTAGCTACCTTAAACAGATACCTACTATTTAGATAAATGGCTCATAAACCACTCTGCAGATTTTTTTTTAGCTTACAGAGTGGGTTTCATTTACAAACTGTTGCCCTGTATGAGACATTTGAGATAAAATTCGATTTTTTATTCGTTGTTTTAGAGACGGAATCGTCTGGTGTTAGCTTCCGTTTTATTTCCGTGTACAGTATATTATTAAAAATAGCTCATAAACCACTCAGCGGATATTTTTTCTGCTTACAGAGTGTAATTATATGGGTTTAATTTACAAACTGTTGCCCTGTATGAAACGTTTGAGAAAAAATTTGATTTTTTAATTCGTTTTTTTAGAGACGAAATCGTCTCGTGTTAGCTTCCGTTTTATTTCCATGTATATTTTAGCAAATAGCTAATAAACCACTAACCCTTGTGCTATAATGTCAGCTATAATATTTAGCAAACAAATAATTGTTTTTCCCATGGGCTCACCACCTGTGGGAGGGGCCAAAGGGGTCGGGTGCAATGTGAGATGGGTGGTGGCCGAGGGCGGGGACCCTGGCGGTCTGATCCTCGGCTACAGAAGCTGGCCATTGGGACATGGAATGTCACCTCTCTGGTGGGGAAGGAGCCTGAGCTAGTGTGTGAGGTTGAGAGGTTCCGACTAGAAATAGTCGGACTCACCTCAACGCATGGCTCTGGCTCTGGAACCAGTTTCCTTGAGAGGGGTTGGACACTCTTCCACTCTGGAGTTGCCCCTGGTGAGAGGCGCCGAGCAGGAGTGGGCATACTGGTTGCCCCCCATCTTGGTGCCTGTACGTTGGGGTTCACCCCGGTGAACGAGAGGGTAGCCTCCCTTCGCCTACGTGTGGGGGGACGGGCTCTGACTGTTGTTTGTGCCTATGCACCAAACGGCAGCTCAGACTACCCACCCTTTTTGGAGTCCTTGGAGGGGGTATTGGAGAGTGCGCCTCCTGGGGACTCCCTTGTTCTACTGGGGGACTTCAACGCTCACGTGGGCAATGACAGTGAGACCTGGAGGGGTGTGGTTGGGAGGAACGGCCCCCCTGATCTGAACCAGAGTGGTGTTCTGTTATTGGACTTCTGTGCTCGTCATGGATTGTCCATAACGAACACCATGTTTAAGCATAAGGGTGTCCATATGTGCTCTTGGCACCAGGACACCCTAGGTCGCAGTTCGATGATCGACTTTGTTGTCGTCTCATCTGATCTGCGGCCGCATGTCTTGGACACTCGGGTGAGGAGAGGGGCGGAGCTGTCAACTGACCACTACCTGGTGGTGAGTTGGCTCCGATGGTGGGGGAGGATGCCGGTCAGACCTGGCAGACCCAAACGTATTGTGAGGGTCTGCTGGGAACGTCTGGCAGAGTCTCCCGTAAGACGGAGCTTTAACTCCCACCTCCGGGAGAGCTTTGAACACGTTCCAAGGGAGGCGGGGGACATGGAGTCCGAGTGGGCCGTGTTCCGCGCCTCTATTGTCGAGGCAGCTTATCGGAGCTGTGGCCGCAAGGTTGTTGGTGCCTGTCGTGGTGGCAACCCTCGAACCCGGTGGTGGACACCGGCAGTGAGGGATGCTGTCAGGCTGAAGAAGGAGTCCTATTGGGCCTTTTTGGCTTGTGGGACCCCGGAAGCAGCTGATAGGTACCGGCAGTCCAAGCGGCATGCGGCTCGGGTGGTTGCTGAGGCAAAAACTCGGGCGTGGGAGGAGTTCGGAGAGGCCATGGAGAATGACTTCCGTACGGCTTCGAGGCGATTCTGGTCCACCATCCGGCGTCTCAGGGGGGGAAAGAGGTACGAGACCAACACCATTTATGGTGGAGGTGGCGTGCTGCTGACCTCAACTCGGGATGTTGTGAGTCGGTGGGCGGAATACTTCGAAGACCTCCTCAATCCTACTGGCACGTCTTCCACTGAGGAAGCGGAGCCTGGGGACTTTGGGTCGGGTTCTCCGATCTCTGGTGCTGAGGTCGCCGAGGTGGTTAAAAAGCTCCGCGGTGGCAAGGCTCCGGGGGTGGATGAGATTCGCCCGGAGTTCCTTAGGGCTCTGGATGTTGTAGGGTTGTGTTGGCTTACGCGACTCTGCAATATCGCGTGGACATCGGGGGCAGTTCCCTTGGATTGGCAGACTGGGGTGGTGGTTCCCCTATTCAAAAAGGGGGACCGTAGGGTGTGTTCCAACTATAGGGGGATCACACTCTTAAGCCTCCCTGGTAAGGTCTATTCAGGGGTTCTGGAGAGGAGGGTCCGTCGGATAGTCGAACCTCGGATTCAGGAGGAGCAGTGTGGTTTTCGTCCTGGTCGTGGAACACTGGACCAGCTCTACACCCTCAGCAGGGTCCTGGAGGGTGCGTGGGAGTTTGCCCAACCAGTTTACATGTGCTTTGTGGACTTGGAGAAGGCATTCGACCGCGTCCCTCGGGGGGTTCTGTGGGGGGTACTCCGGGAGTATGGGGTACCAGGCCCTTTGATAAGGGCTGTTAGGTCCCTGTACGACCGGTGTCAGAGCTTGGTCCGCATTGCCGGCAGTAAGTCAGGCTCGTTTCCGGTGAGAGTTGGACTCCGCCAAGGTTGCCCTTTGTCACCGATTCTGTTCATAACTTTTATGGACAGAATTTCTAGGCGCAGCCAAGGTGTTGAGAGGATCCGTTTTGGTGGCCTTAGAATCGCTTCTCTGTTTTTTGCAGATGATGTGGTCCTACTGGCTTCATCAGTTCGTGATTTACAACTTTCACTGGAGCGGTTTGCAGCCGAGTGTGATGCGGCCGGGATGAGGATCAGTTCCTCCAAATCCGAGGCCATGGTCTTGAGCCGGAAAAGGGTAGCATGCCCTCTCCGGGTCGGGGAGGAGGTCCTGCCCCAAGTGGAGGAGTTTAAGTATCTCGGGATCTTGTTCACGAATGAGGGAAAACTGGAGCGTGAGATCGATAGGCGGATAGGTGCAGCGTCCGCAGTGAAGCGGGCGCTGTACCGGTCTGTCGTGGTGAAGAGAGAGCTGAGTCGAAAGGCAAAGCTCTCAATTTACCGATCGATCTACGTTCCCACCCTCATCTATGGTCATGAGCTTTGGGTTGTGACCGAAAGAACGAGATCTCGGATACAAGCGGCTGAAATGAGTTTTCTCCGCAGGGTGGCTGGACTCTCCCTTAGAGATAGGGTGAGAAGCTCAGTCATCCGGGAGGGACTCGGAGTAGAGCCGCTGCTTCTCCACATCGAGAGGAGCCAGTTGAGGTGGCTCGGGCATCTGGTTAGGATGCCTCCTGGACGCCTCCCTGGTGAGGTGTTCCGGGCATGTCCCACCGGGAGGAGACCCAGAGGAAGACCCAGGACGCGCTGGAGGGACTATGTTTCTCGGCTGGCCTGGGAACGCCTTGGGATTCCCCCGGAGGAGCTGCTCCAAGTGGCTGGGGAGAGGGAAGTCTGGGCCTCCCTACTTAGGCTGCTACCCCCGCGACCCGACCCCGGATAAGCGGAAGAAGATGGATGGATGGATGGATGGATGGAATAATTGTTTTTATCGTGTTAATCTTCTTAAAAGCCTTGCTGTGCGCTCCTGTGGCAGACATTTGCAACAGAGCTAAACACTCGGTCCATATTTCCGGGTTGTCTCAGCGGTGACGCGTCACGTCAGTGGTGGATGACGCGTTACGTCGGCGGTGACGTATGTGCGACCTATATTTAGGTGCAACCTGTTTATGGATTTTTCCAAATTTTTGGCAATAATTGGACAAAACAACCTACTGTATATTCCGGTGCCTATATTCCGGAAAATACGGTAATTTGATAAAGTGTTGATTTATCCTGAATGTAGGTGACAAACATACCTGAAGGAGCCTTCTCTTATCGTCATGGTTACGATAAGCCACATACATAGAAACCATTAGTGTTGGCGTGGAGACAAAGACGAGCTGAAGACACCAGAGGCGAATGTGGGACACGGGAAAGAATTGATCGTAGCAGACGTTCTCACAACCAGGCTGGAATATAATAATAAATAAGCATTAGTTACAACAAACCACATCAGTCCTCGTTTCTAAGAACTGGCTTGGACTGCACTTGAGATTTATCCAATAGAATTTATAAAGTTTAGTAGAAAAACGTGATCCCACCGGCTGGTTGTCCTACCTGCAGTGTGTTACAGGTGAAACCAGACTGTTCGTCCCCCCAGACGCTCTCTGCAGCAACAACCAGAACCATGACCCGGAAAATAAAAAGCACGGAGAGCCAGATTTTACCCAGAGAGGTGGAGTGACGGTTCACCCCAACCAGTTGAGCGTACAGAGAAGGCCAAGACATCTTGTGGGTGCAGACAGAAACAAGGGACAGGTAGAAACAGTTGGTTAGGTATGTAGTTTTTTAATAGAAAATGTCTGGTTTAAAGTGAACATAAAATTATAAGCCACTCTAATTTTTGATGATTTGTTTCCAAGGAGATGGAATTTCTAATAATTTGTTGTCCATCGTTGAGTAGTAAAGAGGACACTTGTATATACTGTCCATTCAAAGTTAAGTGAGGAAAATTGGGTTGCCAGGTCAGAATCCAAAGTCACCATCATATACTGTATCTTCTTCTTCTTCCGGCTGTTCCCTGCGTTAGAGGTCGCCACAGCGAACTAAAGGCAGAGATATAGCTCTGCGTACGGCCTGTACGCCGCTCTACGCGCGTGCAGCACAGCTCTGCATTCGATCTTGCGTTAATTCTCACGTTTTCGCTCCAAATTCTTGACGTCATTTGAGCAACAGCAGGGTGGAGCGTTTACCTACGGGACAAATTGAGGTCGCTGATTGGTCATTTGCTGACACGCCTACTGAATTGATTGACAGGTCGGGTGAGGGGAAAAAAAGGCACTTCACACAGCTTCTGCCGCTGCGGTATTCTGTGTTTATATGTTAATAAAAAGTTCTAAAAAATAAAATAAAAACAGGGAGCGCTGGTCCAGCACACCAGAACACCAGGAAATATTTAGAACCTCACGCAGCCACGTTGGACATGAGTTTAGTTCGCTCGTGACAAATTAATTCATTTCCTTATCATTTCAGTCATGAGTCAGCGGAGGAGGAAGCGATCACTTGACTTTTGGCAAAAACAAAATAAAGAAAAGGCCAGATCAGGGAATTTAATACATTTGTGTCTCATACAAAACAGTCCGGCGCCGGGCAGTTTATTGTGAGACAACGCGTTTGCGTACGCGGTCGTAAAATTAAATCTTTGCGCGT
This sequence comes from Garcialebias charrua, assembly GCA_038048925.1. Taxonomy (NCBI): domain Eukaryota; kingdom Metazoa; phylum Chordata; class Actinopteri; order Cyprinodontiformes; family Rivulidae; genus Garcialebias; species Garcialebias charrua. The sequence continues at coordinate 8,113 of JBBPBX010064747.1, read as the reverse complement.
ACATGCCCTGCGGGGCTACGTTTGTGCCTCTGCGTACGTACGGCGTACAGCGGCGTACTGCCGTACGCAGAGCTATATCTCGGCCTTAAGTCACACGAAAACTTGGCAGTTATTTTTGCGCCGGACGCCCTTTCTGACGCAACCGCAGACCACCGAGCTACCACAGCCCTCTGTGTGGAGCAGAGAGTTGCCATCTACAAAGTAGTATATATATATATATATATATATATATATATATATATATATATATATATATATATATATATATACAGGTAGTCCCCGATTTACGAGCGAGATCCGTTACAACGAGGCGCTCGTAAACCGGAAATCTCGTAATTTGGAACGGCCGCCATTTCGCTCGTAAATCCGGAAATCCGCTCGTAAATTGGAACGGTTTTCGCTAGCGCGCCTAAAAACACTCTATTTTCATCTAAAAACTACTTTTGAGTGCATAAAAATGATCGGAAACGTGTGTTTATATGCTTAACTAACTAACTGTAGTGAAAAAACACATGAAAACTCAGTATTTTTTTCGTTTTTTCCAAAAATGTGCAGCTCGTAAGTCTGGAACCTCGCAGATCAGAGCGCTCGTAAATCGGGGACTACCTGTATATATATATATATATATATACTGTATATATATACACAACATTTGCGGTTTTGAACGCCCTCCCATTGAAAAGCATTGTTCGAGTTACGCGGTTTATGTGCCTTTACACCAAAAAGTACGGTACCGAAACTCAGCGGAAATTTACAGGAGGGAGGGGGGAGGGAGAGTAGCTTGACACACTCAGTGGAAACTTACAGGAGGGAGGGGGAGGGAGAGTAGCTTGACGCACTCAGTGGAAACTATTGTTTGGACAGGCAGACCGGAGCAGAGGAAGTTAGGAGGGGCTAATATGCTAACAGACCTTACTGTAAAACTCTGGACCGCTGGGCCGCACGTGAAAAAGTACAGGAGACCTTATTGTTTGGAGCGGAGGTTTACGAGGCAGAGAGGCTAGCTGAGTAATGAGCTAACATGCTAACAGACCTGGCTGTAAACGCTGTGGACCACGTGAAGCTGCAGGAAGCTGCAGAGCTCGGAGGAGCAACAGCTAACATGCTAACAGACTGAGGAAGAATTCAGCTCCCAGTAAGAAATTAACTATTTTTTTCCCTTTATTATGGTTCCAAAAGTATGTGTTTTTTTTATAAATATGGAAGATAATGTGTTAGGATAGGGTAAGTGCTTGGTAAAATACAATACTGTATGTATGAGGTGCCGTTTGGACGTATTTGGACGTATTTTCCGACTTACGTCGATTTT
>JBBPBX010064744.1:9596-20164 GCA_038048925.1 Garcialebias charrua | reverse complement strand
AAACAGGTCTTATTGTGAAGGGTTGAAACAGGTCTTATTGTGAAGGGTTGAAACAGGTCTTATTCTGAAGGGTTGAAACAGGTCTTATTGTGAAGGATTGAAACAGGTCTTATTGTGAAGGGTTGAAACAGGTCTTATTGTGAAGGATTGAAACAGGTCTTATTGTGAAGGATTGAAACAGGTCTTATTGTGAAGGATTGAAACAGGTCTTATTGTGAAGGGTTGAAACAGGTCGTGGGAGTTCTGCTGCAGAGAAGATGCATAAAATGCTGCAGGTTGTTTTGTTGTAAACGTTCCCCAGAAGCCTCAGAGACACGTCTGATTAAAAACGCACTTAACCGGCTTGAGCTCCCTTCCTCCAGATTAGTCCTAAAACATGACTTTTGATCAATATTGTATTAAAAAATACTTTTTTTGTTAAACATTTAAACTTGGACTTCACAGCAAAAATGCTGAAACTGGGAACAAGAAAGTTTTAGTTTTTTTATTTCCAGAGTGTTTCTAATTCGTTGTCAAAATAACTTCATATATTTTTTGACTCAATCATTTTCACCTGAAGATTAAAACGGGACAAGAATGTTTTATTCTATGCACAATCGTTTATTTTATTTTCAGCGCTTGAAGTGCAAAATGTGGTAGATTTTTATTTATGTACAACATTTATTACAGTCAGTCGCTCAGGATGTTTGTTTGCTGTAAAACATTAAATGCTGTTTGTTTCTAAAACAAACACGTTTACTTCCATCGTTGTACAAAATTCAAGCTTCATTCTTGGCTTAACAACGTGAAGCTCAGATTGATCAGTTTACGTAAAGTTAAAAGAATGTGCATTATGAACCATGTCATTTATCATAATAATGTTTATTAACTCCTGTCTGTAAACTTCAGAGTTATTTTCAGATCTTTAATCAGTTATCTTTTGTTTGTTTGTTTGAAATGTACGTCTTCAGTCTCAGGAACGGACCATCACAATCATGAAAGAAATTTAAAAAAATTAAGTTGGTCCAATCAAAGACATTTTGCTTTTTGAATATTTAACACTGGATGATGTATTTTCTGCACAGTTTTTATTGTCCAGCTAATCTGCGTTTTTCATTTTTAGCCATTCATCTATTAAAAACATTCAGCGTCTTCAGCTGACAGTTAGCTTCAAGAACTTTTAGATTATTGAACTTTAGCTACAATACTGATTGGCACCCCTCACCAGGTACAAACATCAACTATAACAACACTTTCCTTTTCTGGACAAGACATCCCCCTCTCCACCTCTGTTACTAATCTTGGAATAAAAATGGACTCTCATCTTACATTTGAAAATCACATTAAGCATCTGTTTAAAACTTGCTTCTTCCATCTTCGAAACATCTCCAGACTTCGCCCATCTCTGACTTTTTCTGATGCTGAGAAACTCGTCCATGCTTTTGTCTCCTCCAGGCTCGACTACTGCAACTCCCTGTTTATTGGAATCCCTGGCAAAAATCTTCAGAAACTTCAATATATTCAAAACAGTGCAGCAAGGATTTTGTTGAGAGTTCGTAAATTTAAACATATGAAGGCCGAGATACAGTGAAGCAGACTCCGTATACGCGCGTATATGCCCGTATACGCGCGTATACGGAGCCTCTGCTACAGCTCGGCTGATGTTCTCGCGTAGATTCTCGTGTTTTCGCTCCAAATTCTACGTCATTTCCTCCGTACCGTCACTTCCGATCGTCACTTCCGCTAGTTTTTCGCTCCACGGAGAGGACTCAACTGAGCTCGCTGATTGGTCACTTTGACACGCCTACTGAAATGATTGACAGATTTCAGTCAGCTCAAAGTGAAACCTATCGTGAGCAGCTCGCTCAGACTTCTGCGGTGTTCTGATACGGTCTTTCTACTATATATGTTATAAAAAGTTCTCTCAGAAATAAAAATAATAACAGGGAGTGCTTTTCCTGCAGCCCACAGCCCACCACAGCCCACCAGGGAATATATAAAACATCGCGCACCCAGGTAGGACCTGAATTCATTCATTTCATTCATCGAGTGAACGGAGGAAGAAGCGGTTACTTGACTTTAGGCAAAAAAACAAAAGAAAAGGCCCGATCAGCGATAAAAAAGAGGAATTTATTTCATTTGTGTAACATACAAAACAGTCCGGAGCCGGGGAAGTTTAGGTCAGACACCGCGCATCGCGTATGCGAATCGCGTATGCGTAGTAAAAAAATACTTTTGCGCGTACTTGCCCTGAGGGGCTACGCGGGGCTACGCTGCGTACGGGGCGTACGTACGCTGCGTATTGGCGTATCGTGAGGACGCTCGAGTGTATCTCGCCCTTACACCCATTCTCCATAACCTTCATTGGCTTCCTGTCACCTACAGAATTCAATACAAAACTGCTCTCATTACACACCAATGCTTACACGGAACTTCACCAGATTATCTAAAGGACATTCTTGCACCATATTCATCCACCCGGTCTCTACGATCACAGAACAGTAATCTACTTCACATTCCATGAACCAAATTAAGGACCATGGGAGACCGGGCTTTCTGTGTGGCTGCCCCCTGCCTATGGAACTCCCTCCCTGACTACCTGAGAGCTCCACAGTCACTGGTTGACTTTAAAAAAGGCTTAAAGACTTTTCTTTTTAAGCGAGCCTATTCTGCCTCATGATTTTATCTTTTTTCATTCATTCAACCTTTATTTAGTCAGGTAAATCTCATTGAACCTCGAGGGCTCATTTACGAAAGCGACCTGCTACAAACTAAAGAATGATGAACATCAATGATACAAATACATTGAACAATAAACAAAAGAAAAAGAAAAGTAGCAAAAACTAGCTAACATTATAAGGTAGATGTACAAAATCAAAAACAGGAACAAATCAGCATTGGTTTTTGCCAGGATTCCAACAGATTCTGAAAATCATTTAGAGAGGTCAGGGCCGAGAGCTTCAGATCTTTTTGTAAGATATTCCATGAAGCAGGAGCAGAGTAGGAGAAGGCCCTTTTTCCAAGTTCAGTCCTCACTGACGGAACACTGCAGGTAATCATGTCCTGAGAGCGCACGCTGTAGCTGCACTCACGCAAAGACATGTAGGAGGAGATGTATGAGGGCAGCAGACCAAGAAGTGATTTAAAGATGAAAATGTACCAGTGGAAGAGTCTGCGTGAGGTTAATGATGTCCAGTTAACCAGTGAATACAGGGTGCAGTGGTGGGTACGATAATCACAACCAGTTATGAATCTTAGTGCACCATGATAGACAACATCCAACATCTGCAGGGTGCACCATGATAGACAACATCCAACATCTGCAGGATGCACCATGATAGACAACATCCAACATCTGCAGGATGCACCATGATAGACAACATCCAACATCTGCAGGATGCACCATGATAGACAACATCCAACATCTGCAGGATGCACCATGATAGACAACATCCAACATCTGCAGGATGCACCATGATAGACAACATCCAACATCTGCAGGGTGCTTGTAGGAGCATTCATGTAGAGAATGTCACCGTAATCAATGGAGGGAAGGAAAGTCACAGACACAAGGCGTTTCCTAACATTCAGTGATAGACATGATCTGTTTCTGAAAAAGAAACCCAGTTTAACTTTCAGTTTCTTCACTAGGTTTTCCACGTGGAGTTTAAAAGAGAGATGTGAATCGATCAGGATACCCAGATATTTATAGGAATCAACAAACTCAATAGGGACACCATTTGAGGATAAAATCAGAGGAAGATCTGCTGGAACCGCCTTCCTACTTGAAAAAAACATCCCTTTTGTTTTATCAGCATTTAGGACAAGTTTGAGACGGAACAAATCTGACTGGATGATGTCAAAAGCGGATTGCAGTAACTGGAAAGCCTTAGCAACTGTTTTAGCTCGGCAGTAAACAACTGTATCATCAGCATAGAAATGTAAGGATGCATCAGGGATGCAGTGACCTACATTAGCTATGTAGATTGTAAAGAGAGTTGGTCCTAAAACTGAGCCTTGTGGTACACCATTTTTAACTGTTAAATAGCTGGAAGAAGTACCGTTATGTTGAACACATTGCCTCCGATTGGAAAGATAGTTAGAAAACCAACCGATGGTGTGATCAGAGAAACCGATTTCTGAGAGCTTATGACACAGGATGTTATGATCCACAGTGTCAAAAGCTTTAGACAGGTCTAAGAAAAGTGCAGCACAATAATCCTTAGCATCCAATGCTTCAACAACGTCATTAAGAACCTTCAGAGAAGCAGTTGTTGTGCTGTGTTTTTTCCTGAAACCAGATTGATGGAGAGGTAAAATGTTAAATGAGTCCAGATAATTTTTGATCTGAGAGTTTATCAGTTTTTCTAGGATCTTGGATAAAATGCAGAGTTTAGAGATTGGTCGATAATTGTTCAGTGAGGTGGGGTCACCTCCCTTCAGCAAAGGAAGAACAAAGGCTGTTTTCCAAGCATCCGGAATGGTGTTTTGGCTTATGGACAGATTAAAGATGTGGGTCACAGGGACTGTGATGATATGAGCAGCCAGCCTTAAGAAATAAGGTGGAAGTTCATCTGGACCTGCAGATTTTTTAGGATCAAGATCTTTTAACAGTTTATTTACCTCACTGACTGAGAACGGAGAAAAAGAGAAGGTGTGATTAACTGAGGATTGACTTGTAGGAGGGATTTGATTTGTAGAAGTTTGATTATTAGAGGAAGTGGCTGTTTTTCCATTTGTAACTGTGTCAAATAGGGGGGCCGTGGTGTAGTGGTAAGGGCAGTCGTCTCCCGATCGGAAAGTTGGCGGTTCGACTCCCGGGACCCGCACCATGTGTCGTTGTGTCCTTGGGCAAGACACTTAACCCTGAGTTGCTCCCGGTAGGACTGGAAAGCACCTTGCATGGTAGTCTGCCGCCACCGGTTTATGAATGTGTGTAGCATTCAATATATGTGTAGCACTTTGAGATTTTCCGTGATGAAAAGTGCGTTATAAATTGAATTAATTATTATTATTATTATTATTATTAAATAATGAACTAGAAGCAACAAAATGTTTGTTGAAACAGTTTAGGATCTCGTGCTTATTTGACACAGGAACAGAGTCAACAAGAAGTTGTGATGGGAGGTCAGATGATTGGGGGGTGCCTGAGAGAGTTTTGATGGTTTCCAGGATTTTTTTGGGTCGTTTAGATTTTTGGAGGTCTGAGATAAGAAGTAATTACGTTTTGCGGCTTTGATGGCAGTTGTGCATTTATTCCTCAGCTGCCGAAATTTCAACCAATCAGAGTCTGAGTGTGATTTTCTTGCTGCGGCCCAAAGATGATCTCTCCTGTGCAGGAGGTCAGCTAGTTCAGGAGTAAACCAGGGGCTGTCACGGCCCTTTATCCTGAACTGCCGGAAAGGAGCGTGTTTGTTTACAAAGAAAATGAAACTATTATGAAAATAGTTCCAAGCGGTGTTCACGTCGTTGATTTGTAGGATATGTTGCCAATCAAAGTGGGATAGATCCCAAAGGAATGACTGTTCACTGAAACGTTTCAAATCCCTTTTTTGAATTATTCTGAGCTTAGCAGGTGGTAGTTTAGTAGATCTAAGAGCTGCTATTATGGAATGATCACTCAAAATGTTAGCAAATACACCTATACCAGGAAATTTATGAGGTGCATTTGTGAAAAACAGATCTAAGGTGGAAGATTTTTCAGGACATTTTTTGTTTGGTCTGGTTTGCGAATGTTTTTTTAGACGCAATCCTGGCCGCCAAAGAGTCTCTGATGTAAATAGCGACTCCACCTCCCCTTTTATTACGATCACAACGATAGATCTTAAATTCATTGATTGCCAGGTCATTTTTCAAAACAGATTTGTTGAGCCAAGTTTCAGAGATAACGATCACATCTGCCCTAGAAGAACTGATTAGGATTTTCAGTTCATCAAGTTTATTTAGAAGGCTACGAGCGTTTACATGCAGGAAATGGAGACCTGAATTATTTTTAAACTCACTGGGAGTACTGTAGTTAATGGATGGACCTGGGTTGGGCTGAATCCCTGAGATCAATAACAACATTAATATCAGACATTTACTTGACTTCTTTGTCAATGATGTGTAGTTACAGGAGTTAACATCCATCCATCCATCCATCCATCTTCTTCCGCTTATCCGGGGTCGGGTCGCGGGGGTAGCAGCCTAAGTAGGGAGGCCCAGACTTCCCTCTCCCCAGCCACTTGGAGCAGCTCCTCCGGGGGAATCCCAAGGCGTTCCCAGGCCAGCCGAGAAACATAGTCCCTCCAGCGCGTCCTGGGTCTTCCTCTGGGTCTCCTCCCGGTGGGACGTGCCCGGAACACCTCACCAGGGAGGCGTCCAGGAGGCATCCTAACCAGATGCCCGAGCCACCTCAACTGGCTCCTCTCGATGTGGAGAAGCAGCGGCTCTACTCCGAGTCCCTCCCGGATGACTGAGCTTCTCACCCTATCTCTAAGGGAGAGTCCAGCCACCCTGCGGAGAAAACTCATTTCAGCCGCTTGTATCCGAGATCTTGTTCTTTCGGTCATAACCCAAAGCTCATGACCATAGATGAGGGTGGGAACGTAGATCGATCGGTAAATTGAGAGCTTTGCCTTTTGACTCAGCTCTCTCTTCACCACGACAGACCGGTACAGCGCCCGCTTCACTGCGGACGCTGCACCTATCCGCCTATCGATCTCACGCCCCAGTTTTCCCTCATTCGTGAACAAGATCCCGAGATACTTAAACTCCTCCACTTGGGGCAGGACCTCCTCCCCGACCCGGAGAGGGCATGCTACCCTTTTCCGGCTCAAGACCATGGCCTCGGATTTGGAGGAACTGATCCTCATCCCGGCCGCATCGCATTCAGCTGCAAACCGCTCCAGCGAAAGCTGTAGATCACGAGCTGATGAAGCCAATAGGACCACATCATCTGCAAAAAACAGAGAAGCGATTCTAAGGTCACCAAAACGGATCCTCTCAACACCTTGGCTGCGCCTAGAAATTCTGTCCATAAAAGTTATGAACAGAATCGGTGACAAAGGGCAACCTTGGCGGAGTCCAACTCTCACCGGAAACGAGCCTGACTTACTGCCGGCAATGCGGACCAAGCTCTGACACCGGTCGTACAGGGACCTAACAGCCCTTATCAAAGGGCCTGGTACCCCATACTCCCGGAGTACCCCCCACAGAACCCCCCGAGGGACGCGGTCGAATGCCTTCTCCAAGTCCACAAAACACATGTAAACTGGTTGGGCAAACTCCCACGCACCCTCCAGGACCCTGCTGAGGGTGTAGAGCTGGTCCAGTGTTCCACGACCAGGACGAAAACCACACTGCTCCTCCTGAATCCGAGGTTCGACTATCCGACGGACCCTCCTCTCCAGAACCCCTGAATAGACCTTACCAGGGAGGCTTAAGAGTGTGATCCCCCTATAGTTGGAACACACCCTACGGTCCCCCTTTTTAAATAGGGGAACCACCACCCCAGTCTGCCAATCCAAGGGAACTGCCCCAGATGTCCACGCGATATTGCAGAGTCGCGTAAGCCAACACAACCCTACAACATCCAGAGCCCTAAGGAACTCCGGGCGAATCTCATCCACCCCCGGAGCCTTGCCACCGCGGAGCTTTTTAACCACCTCGGCGACCTCAGCACCAGAGATCAGAGAACCCGACCCAAAGTCCCCAGGCTCTGCTTCCTCAGTGGAAGACGTGCCAGTAGGATTGAGGAGGTCTTCGAAGTATTCCGCCCACCGACTCACAACATCCCGAGTTGAGGTCAGCAGCACGCCACCTCCACCATAAATGGTGTTGGTCTCGTACCTCTTTCCCCCCCTGAGACGCCGGATGGTGGACCAGAATCGCCTCGAAGCCGTACGGAAGTCATTCTCCATGGCCTCTCCGAACTCCTCCCACGCCCGAGTTTTTGCCTCAGCAACCACCCGAGCCGCATGCCGCTTGGACTGCCGGTACCTATCAGCTGCTTCCGGGGTCCCACAAGCCAAAAAGGCCCAATAGGACTCCTTCTTCAGCCTGACAGCATCCCTCACTGCCGGTGTCCACCACCGGGTTCGAGGGTTGCCACCTCGACAGGCACCAACAACCTTGCGGCCACAGCTCCGATAAGCTGCCTCGACAATAGAGGCGCGGAACACGGCCCACTCGGACTCCATGTCCCCCGCCTCCCTCGGAACGTGTTCAAAGCTCTCCCGGAGCTCTCCAGGAGTTAACAGTGTGACATTTTGCCTCCATAATTGAACCATGAGAAACATTGATGAAGACACGATCATTCAGAACCCAAAAACAATGAAAGTTGCAGTGATGGGCAGATCCAGATGTGTTGATAAGATTCAGTGATTCCAGATAGTCTGAGAAATGAAAATAATGACAGTAATATGAATGATGCAGAAGAGTCTCAGACCATAAAGCATCACAAATTAAGTGAGCAAACAGTTCCATTGTGGAGGCCCAACTACAATTTGTGTGAGGGGGATCCAGCCCCCCTGTGAATATGAGTTGATATGGCCCTGGTAAACACAAGCTGGATCCAGAATCAACGGGTAGAAACAAGCAATTTGCAGCAAACAGCAGAGTGAGCTCCCAGAAAAGCCTCCTAAAATTAAAGGCATGATTTATAGTCTGTATCAGCCTGTATCAGGACAGCAAAGGAACAACAGCGTGAACAGCACCAAACAACAGTGACAGCAGCTCCTGATCCTCAGCGGCGCTCGTTTCTCACCGCCCGTCTGATCCACAAGCAGCTCCCAACAGTGTGAAACAGGCACCACCAAACAGCGACCCAACCAGCGACGATCCTGTTCCTCCGCGCTTCACTCTCCGCTCGTCTGATCCACAAGCAAACAGCGACGATCCTGTTTCCTCCGCGCTTCACTCTCCGCTCGTCTGATCCACAAGCAGCTCCCAACAGTGTGAAACAGGCACCATCAAACAGCGACCCAACCAGCGACGATCCTGTTCCTCCGCGCTTCACTCTCCGCTCGTCTGATCCACAAGCAAACAGCGACGATCCTGTTTCCTCCGCGCTTCACTCTCCGCTCGTCTGATCCACAAGCAGCTCCCAACAGTGTGAAACAGGCACCACCAAACAGCGACCCAACCAGCGACGATCCTGTTCCTCCGCGCTTCACTCTCCGCTCGTCTGATCCACAAGCAAACAGCGACGATCCTGTTTCCTCCGCGCTTCACTCTCCGCTCGTCTGATCCACAAGCAGTTCCCAACAGTGTGAAACAGGCACCACCAAACAGCGACGATCAAACAGCGATGATCCTGTTCCTCCGCGCTTCACTTTCTGCTTGTCTGATCCACAAACAGCTCTCAACAGTTCACAACGGTGTGAAAAACAGGCACCAAAACAGCGACGGTCCTGATCCTCCGCGCTTCAATCTCCACTCGTCTGATCCACAAACGGCCCACAACAACAAAATGAGGCTCTTTAAAGTTATCTGTAGCAGGTAAGATGTTTGTTGTTGAGCTCACAACAACAAATGAGGCTTTTTAAGTGTTATCTACAACAGATAAGATATTTGTTGTTGTTGAGGTATTGGTTTCTTCAAAAATGAGGCTCTTTAAAAAGTTTTAAAAATGTAAAAATCTTAGATCTTAGTTGATATTATTATTGTTTTATCACTGATTTTACCACTTTTTTTTTTATTTGATCTTTGATTTTAGTTGCACTTTGTAGCACTTTGAGATTTTTGTTAATGAAAAGTGTGTTACAAATTAAATTCATTATTATTATTATTACTATCGGAATGTACCGAGCTCTTCGTGTTCAGCTTTTAGCTGGTCGACTTTAGCCACTTTTAATTTTTGACTTTTTTTGTATGACTTCATCCTAGAACCAAATAATTTATAACGTAATAACAGTTGAGCAGATTTTAATAATCTTTATCTTATGATTCTTTAAAGGTCAAATGCAAATGGAAAGTTCTCTTAACTTCCAGTATGGATTTAAACACTATACACACTTCACATTGTAAAATAAGTTTAGGAAATTGAATGTTCCAGAACACCACTTAAGAAAATATAACGTTTAATAGGAAAAGTTTGAAGTGACAAACAGAAGTAACGAATTTCCATCTGGTGTCTCACGGCTTCCTCCAGAAGACGACACAGGTTGTTGAATTCTGGTGATTTTCTTCTGGTGACTGTAAAAGAAAAATGTGGTTAATTTAGTCCAGAAACTGTTTTTTTTTTTTTACTAATAGAATGTAATCACAGGATGTTCATGTACTAACTATAACCTGTTTGAGTTATTTGAATTAATATTCAATGTTTTATAGACATAAATGTGTCAAGCAGCTCCTATCTTTTTCTCCCTTGTACTTTGTAACACATATCAGCTAATACCTCAAAAACCACATGGCAGATATTTTTCAAACTAACTCATTGTAATCACAACATGTTCATGTACTAACTTTAACCTGTTTGAGTTATTTGAATAAATATTCAATGTTTTATAGACATAAATGTGTCAAGCAGCTCCTATCTTTTTCTCCCTTGTACTTTGTAACACATATCAGCTAATACCTCAAAAACCACATGGCAGATATTTTTCAAA
>JBBPBX010064742.1:0-12769 GCA_038048925.1 Garcialebias charrua | reverse complement strand
CTTTTGTTTTTTTGCCAAAAGTCAAGTGATCGCTTGAAGCGGTCACCATTCACTTCCTCCTCCGATGAGGAGGAATGAATGAACTTGTCACAAGTGAACTAAACTCATGTCCAACGTGGATGCGCAGGTTCTAAATATTTCCTGGTGGGCTGTGGGCTGCAGGAGCAGCGTTCCCTGTTTTTATTTTATTTATTTTAACTTTTTATTAACATATAAACACAGAAAAACGCTGCGCAGCCTGTGGCTTTTCTCACCACCCAGACCTGTCAATCATTTCAGTAGGCGTGTCAGCAAATGACCAATCAGCGACCTCAGTTTGTCCTGTAGGTAAACGCTCCGCGCGCAGCTGCTCACGCAGAGCTCTGCTGTGAACAGCCTGCACATGCGCGTCGAGTGGCGCTGGCAACAAAGCAGAGCTCTGCCTTGCCCTTAATGATAAAGGTTGCCCACAAATCGGAGGGTGGATGGTTTATGCCCAGTCCCTGCAGAATGCAGAGGTGTCCTTAAAGAGGTGCTCAACCCACTGTGAAATGGTAGCTCCGCCCCCAGACCAGATTCAAAATCCTCATGGAAATGGGAGTGTCGAGATACAAGGAGGGGAGGAGGTGGGTTGTGGTGCTACGTTCACACCAGTGCTGGACTGGCCATCGGGCATACCGGTTAAATTCCCGGTGGGCCTTCGGTGATTTATGCGATTTATGGGCCACCCGGGCGGTCCTGTCACTCATGAACCAAAAAAATAAATTATAGCTATTTTTTTGTCAATCGCAACGGCCGATTGGTTGATTTTCTTGAATGACATCGAGCTAATCCAATGAAATCTCTCAGCACTCTTCCGACCAGCCCCTCCCCTTCACTCGCCATCAAGCTGCTGCGGTTGTGAAACCTGACACCAGCGTGCCTGACAGAAACTGGACTTAGGTGCTCACACACGGAGCTGAGGTAAAGTTCCTCCCCTACCTGCAGCTGAGAGGAGGACGAGTGATAGACAGGACTCAAGGAGTGACGTGACGTCTGCTCTATGCGTTTCAGCACGGTATCAAGTTGCAGCACGCGTTAGCACTTAGCATTATTAGCATGTTGTTGCGGTCTCCTGTTTTGTTGTTAAAAGACCAGCGCAAATTAAAGCTGTGCATGGACGCGGTTTCACAAGACCTGCAGCAGCAACACGTCACTTGAACGGACTAACCACATCATCCGAACGTGAACGAAGAAAACAGCTTGTAAACACCGATCAGCAGCTGCAACTTTTATCAGGTAATTCAAATCATTCCAGATCAATAACACAAAGACAAGAAAGTTCATTCTCAATAGTCCAGGTATCAAATCCGCTCATTCTCAATCAGTTCATCTGGACAGTTTCTTTTTAGTAGAAACGTTTCACCCTCACTCCAGAGGGCTTCGTCAGTCAGAGTAGTCCAAAGCAAACTGAAGCTACCCCACCAAGTAAACAACTTAAGTGGACCAACCAGTTTGCTGTAGCCAAGATGGTTTCTGGGGGCTTGTCCCTCGTCGACTCCTCCCAGGCAGGCAGACATGTCCAAAGTGGTTCAAGACAAGAAAGTTCATTCTCAATAGTCCAGGTATCAAATCCGCTCATTCTCAATCAGTTCATCTGGACAGTTTCTTTTTAGTAGAAACGTTTCACCCTCACTCCAGAGGGCTTCGTCAGTCAGAGTAGTCCAAAGCAAACTGAAGCTACCCCACCAAGTAAACAACTTAAGTGGACCAACCAGTTTGCTGTAGCCAAGATGGTTTCTGGGGGCTTGTCCCTCGTCGACTCCTCCCAGGCAGGCAGACATGTCCAAAGTGGTTCAAGACAAGAAAGTTCATTCTCAATAGTCCAGGTATCAAATCCGCTCATTCTCAATCAGTTCATCTGGACAGTTTCTTTTTAGTAGAAACGTTTCACCCTCACTCCAGAGGGCTTCGTCAGTCAGAGTAGTCCAAAGCAAACTGAAGCTACCCCACCAAGTAAACAACTTAAGTGGACCAACCAGTTTGCTGTAGCCAAGATGGTTTCTGGGGGCTTGTCCCTCGTCGACTCCTCCCAGGCAGGCAGACATGTCCAAAGTGGTTCAAGACAAGAAAGTTCATTCTCAATAGTCCAGGTATCAAATCCGCTCATTCTCAATCAGTTCATCTGGACAGTTTCTTTTTAGTAGAAACGTTTCACCCTCACTCCAGAGGGCTTCGTCAGTCAGAGTAGTCCAAAGCAAACTGAAGCTACCCCACCAAGTAAACAACTTAAGTGGACCAACCAGTTTGCTGTAGCCAAGATGGTTTCTGGGGGCTTGTCCCTCGTCGACTCCTCCCAGGCAGGCAGACATGTCCAAAGTGGTTCAAGACAAGAAAGTTCATTCTCAATAGTCCAGGTATCAAATCCGCTCATTCTCAATCAGTTCATCTGGACAGTTTCTTTTTAGTAGAAACGTTTCACCCTCACTCCAGAGGGCTTCGTCAGTCAGAGTAGTCCAAAGCAAACTGAAGCTACCCCACCAAGTAAACAACTTAAGTGGACCAACCAGTTTGCTGTAGCCAAGATGGTTTCTGGGGGCTTGTCCCTCGTCGACTCCTCCCAGGCAGGCAGACATGTCCAAAGTGGTTCAAGACAAGAAAGTTCATTCTCAATAGTCCAGGTATCAAATCCGCTCATTCTCAATCAGTTCATCTGGACAGTTTCTTTTTAGTAGAAACGTTTCACCCTCACTCCAGAGGGCTTCGTCAGTCAGAGTAGTCCAAAGCAAACTGAAGCTACCCCACCAAGTAAACAACTTAAGTGGACCAACCAGTTTGCTGTAGCCAAGATGGTTTCTGGGGGCTTGTCCCTCGTCGACTCCTCCCAGGCAGGCAGACATGTCCAAAGTGGTTCAAGACAAGAAAGTTCATTCTCAATAGTCCAGGTATCAAATCAAATAACACAAAGAGTTTTTAATGATCTCTGAATCATGTCTGAAATGTTGTTGATGTGCAGGCTTTACTAAACGCTGCTAAGACGTCTTCCATCACGTCAACACTTCAGCACTTTATGAAAAAACTCAGACTGATAGTGTCAGCATGTCCTGGAGCCCTGATGATGAGAGATGATGAGAGATTCAACCACCTCAACTGCTCAAAAAGAGGTATTGTTCTTTTACTATTACTGTACTATTACCTTTTTAATTTAAAATTATAATCTTATTAACTTTTTTTAACTTGTCTGGGCCTCTGGACATTCAAAAAACAAAACAAAACAATTGTAGAAACGTTTCATCTTTCATCAGAAAGACTTCCTCAGTCTGAGGTGCTGTATTCAGCTCAGTCTTATAAATATCACCCTCTCACTGTGGAAACTCTGGAACAACCTGCCCCCCAACATTAGACAGGCCTCCTCCCTTCACATGTTCAAATCCCTGCTAAAAAAATCATCTTTTCTCTATTATTTCAAACTGTGTGAGCTGACGTAGTGTATATATTTTTTTACTGTGTTTTCATTTTAATATTGTTCTTATACATTTTTATTATACTTTTACCGCTGTTAATATCATAATTTTTACCATTGGTGTGTGATACTGTTCTGTACATTTTTAAACCTCTTTTGTGTTGTGTGTGTGAAGCACCTTGATAACAGTTTATCTGTTTTAACTGTGCTATATAAATAAAATAGACTTGACTTGACTCACAGTGGATCAACCAGTTTGTTGATGACAGCTGAAACCAGCTGCTCACATGAGCAAGGAGGACCATCAGCCTAACAATGGATCATTAGCACCCTGATGGTTGTTTGCTATTCACAGAGGGCTGAGTGATACTAGCAACAACAGCATTGTAAGAGGGGGACAGTTGAACCCGGAGGCCTCCACCTCTGTTTAATGATGGACGGTTTCTTTTCACAAAGATGACCTCCTTTACTCCTCTCTCAAACCATCGTTCCTCTCTATCAAGGATGTGAACATCTTCATCCCTGAAAGAGTTGGCCTATACAAACGTATTGTTCACTTGAAACATTTTCAAAATAATCATTTTATAAGTTGAAGGATAAATCACCATTATATATGTTATTATGATTAAACCTATATACTCATTCACAACTGTTTCATGTAATCACAAAGGTATACTCATTCACAACTGTGTTTCATGTAATCACAAAGGTTTTATACAATCATGTTTAGACGCTTAAATGCACTGTGCACATGTTAATCTTACCGGTGTGCAGCTTTGAGCAAGACCTGCAGCTTGGGGCAACTCTCGGAGGCCAACACGTCCCACAGGGGGGAAGGGCAAAGCAGACACAGAATTTGGCTGAAATAACAGGTACATCTTTAGTATAAACACATACACTTAGTTTATGCAACACACTTAGTTCATGACACAGAATGTGCCACAGGAGAAACATAAATGTCAAAGGAAACTAGTTTGAATCTAAACTCTTCTTAGCTTATGCTTAAACAAAGAGGCACACACAATCTGATGCAGGTCACTGCAGAGAGACCTTGGCCCGGCTATAAATCTCAGTCGCTGTGGCAACCATCGCTATCAGTTCGCCTGACCAATCACACAACAGAAGGAGCCCAAAACATTTTATGATATCTCACAGCAGAGGAGTGAGCTGGCATTCCTTGATGAGACTTCGAGCGACAGGTCTGTTCAACGAATCCTCCGATCGTATATGCATATAGATCAAATGATGTCTGCTTATTCTGTTAACCTGTATCTTTTTCAATAAATCATATTTGCTTCAAGAGACGCCTGGCTCATTTGAACACCCAAACTGAAATTCCTTCAGTTCTGGTGACCAGCCGACGTGATGAACCAGGTGACCTGTTGAAATAGCCGAGCAGAACTTCGTGGACTGAGTGCAGTGGGCCCAAAAAACAAAAAGGTAAGTTGACACCGTGAAATACTCAAAACAACAATTTGGCCTAATATCCAAATTTACTGCACTAAAGTACGCGGGAGTCTCTCGAGATAAAGGACTCTTGTTTAAGTTTAAATAAATAATTTGGTTGGTTAAAAGTGGTTCACAGATACGTTTTCAGTTTAAGCAGACAAGGGGTCGGTTCGGCTCGGTTCGGGACCAGTGGGCCACTCGGCCCCTCCCCGCCCGAGAGCGGCCGAGGAGCGTGTGGGGCGCGCACACGTCTGATTAAAGTAATCACGAGGTGATTGAACGTTGAGGTTCTAATTACTTACTTTTGGGGAATAAAAGCTTTCTATTCAGGCCGTGAGTAGCCGGTTGTGGCCGCGTGTGTCACGTGGGGCGGATCCGTTCGTCCGCGTGAGGAGTGGGAGTCACGAAGACTTGTTTCACTGTCTAGTTTAGAAAAGCGTTTCCGGAGCGTTCGATCCTTTGAGTAGCTGGAAGAGGTCGTTCAACTTGTTTCATGTCCGCTCATGAGTAGTTGAACGGCTGCCGCTTGTTTTGAAGGTCGGACGTAACCGATGCCTGGCGTCGTGGGGGGGTCGCCGGAAGTTCACGCGTGAGGTGAAAACTACAGCTCCCAGAGTGCCTTGCGCTAAACTTGCGGATTAGCGCAGTGGAATCGCACTGGGGGCGGTGACCGAAAGAGGTCTGTAGAAAAGAAAAAAAGAGGAAAAGCAACCCCAGAGAGGTTGCATACGGAAGCGTATTGCTGCCACTTGGGCTTGTGTTTAATTTGTTTAAAATACTTTGCGTCGCATTTCTTTAAGTTTTTTAATGTAAATCATCTTTTTAGGGAAAAGAGATCTCAATTAGTTTCAAATTAGGAATTTTTAATTGTCTGATAAATGTTTGTGTGGACTCAGATGTGTGTGTTGAAAGTGTTCTTCATGTGACTGATGTGTGGTGCTGCCATGACTCTGCCAGCAGAGGGAGCTGTTGTTTAACACAGAAATAAAAGCCTGAACACAAAGGGAGCTCCTCAGACTTTTTTAGACTTTTTTACTGTGTTACACGAGAGTACTCAAGTGGATGGGAGAAACAATTGTGGAAATAAAGCTTTTTGAGTGAATGTTGTGTGTGAAACCAGTCATGGAGCACATTAAGGAGAAACCGACCTGTCAAAATGAATCTGTACATGAACAATTGATCAGGGTTCAGGCGGTGATAGCCATAATTCATGCTGCAGATCCTGGTAAGTGTAAACAATTAGATGCGTTAATTATACAAATTGTGAGAGCAGCAGAAAATTCAGAAAAATCAACAGATAACCTAACACAATTAGTTTGGACAAAGGTGAAAGAGCAGCAAAAGTTGCTTGATGATATAGAAACCAAACAAACAATCTGTACATCATTTTGGGAGCGTAGTAAGCTTAATAAAGGACACCAACAACAGAAGCAATTAGTGGAGGTGTACAAGCAGTTAGCTTTGTTATCTCAGAGCGTACAAAATGTTGGTGAGACAAACAGTTGCACAGAAATAGAAGAAAAAACGACACCGCCTCCATATGCTGTCAAGGCCACCGCTCCACCTGCACCATCAGCAGGCCAGTACCCCCTGTTTCCAAGAAGGAGAGGTCAGAGGAGGTTTGAGGAGGATGACACTGAGGATGAGGATCAGGTTCGGCCTGGGGGCACCATGGAGGAGAGAATGAGAGGTCAGAGGGCACAACATCTCCGTAGTGAGTTTGAGCGGGAAGTCAGTTATCCTGATGAGAGAAGAGATAGGGAATGGCCAGGTTCATTGTCTCCATGTCCACGTGACTATGACAGAGAGGAAGAGAGTCGAGCTGAGAGACGCTACGAGGAAGAAATGGGCAGGGGGTGTTACGTCCCCCCCAGAGCAGGTAGCAAGCATGCAGACAAGAGCAAACATGCAGGGGATCCGCAAGCTGAGAGGAAGAAAAAGTTCTTCTTTAAGGGGTCAGTGTCAGGTACCGTGGCCGAGTCAGAAGATGAGCTGGTAAGAGGGAGACCACACGCACGTCCAGACAGTCCAGTATGTGAGCCGCCGAGCAGGACAGAGGAGGACTGGTACACTAAATCAGAGCTAGGATATTCGAGCGCACAGGCATACCCCCCACCTAGGGACCTCCCACCTAGAGATGAACAAGATGAGACGAGGCAGTTAAGTGAAAGGCTATATAAGGGAACTCAGCTGCCGTTGATGACCACAAGAGGTCCATTAGGTCAGGTGATCAGATATAAGCCTTATAACATACGCAATGTGGATGCTCTGGTTTCGAAACTGCCGGATTTGGCCGATGGAGCCGCGAGATGGTTGGATAAGTTTAATTCTCTTACTGTGGGGGTCAAGTTGTCAGTGGGAGATCTAAATGCCACATTTGCACGTTGCGCTAATTCAAACACGTTCCAAACATACCTGAATTCGCAGGTAGTGCTCGGAGGATATCGATGCAGGATCGCAGAGGTTCCTGACGATACTCCTTTAGAAGACGCGTATATGGATATTGGTCCAATTATAAAAGCGCTGTACCCTCTGCCAGTGGGGGAACAAGTCCCTGAGTTTCGGTGGGACCGAACAATCGATCCGTATACATTCATTCAGGAATGTAAAGAGACTTGGGAGAAGGTCACAGGTGAGCGTGCACGATGCCTTCAGCAACGGCCATATTTCAGAAAAGCGGTTCTTGACGGACTCCCGGCTGATGTGGTCGATGAGATGGAGAAAAATCCTGACATGATCACGGCCACACCAGACCGGTGGGAGAAGCACGTCGTACATCGTTTGAAGTATGTTAAAAAACAGGAGGATAAAGAGGCAGCCGAATTAGAGGTTGCAAAGAATCAATTAATTAAACTCCAGCTCTCAAGTGTCAGACAATCAGTTAATGAAAAAGCGAAAGAGAAAAAACAATTAGTGGTACAAGAAGTACCAGCTAATTCTAAAGAAACAGGAGGGGCAGTAGACGCCTCTGGGGTGGTTGCTATGCAACAGTGGTCTGAAACTCCTGACCCACGAGGCAGAGGTGGACATCCAGCAAGAGGAGCTGGACGTGGCCGGGCAGGTGGTCAGAGAGGGCGAGGGGGAACCTGGAACACAGGGGCTCCACAAGGGGGGCAAGCAGAGGGGTGCCTGTTTCGTTTGCGGAAAGCTGGGACATTGGGCACGCAGCTGCATCCACAGGCAACAGATGTGGGGACAGCAACAGCCGTACCAACAACCCATGGGTCAGCAGCAACCCATGGGTCAGCAACAGTTGTACCAGCAACCCATGGGCCAACAACAGTTTTACCAACAACAACCCATGAGCACACCGCAACCCTTTCAGCAGATGCAGATGGGAGGTCAACAGCAGCTACCTCAACAACAACTACCTCAACCACAACCACTGCAACAAACTCTACCTCAGCAGCAGGCAGTCCAGCCTTCCCTCACGACAGGGGGACGAGGCTTCCAACAACAATGAGACACCCCACAGAAAATCCTGAGCGTTGGGGGAGGGGCAGACCCAACCATTGAAGTGCAAGTGCGAAATGAGAGCTTGCAATTTCTGGTCGACACAGGAGCGACCTTTTCAACAGTGACTCACACCCCACCTGACTGTGAACTGTCACATAGGTCGGTGGAGGTGATTGGATTTTCTGGGGCCACACAAAGACTGCCTGTAACGAGCCCACTACTCATAAAGGCTCGGATATAGTCGCGCTTTGGTCCGCAAGCTGGAGCGCACGTGCTGCGCGCGCACTGTGCATGCGTTTATAGTGTGGCACGGCAGCGCTTGGCAAAGTGCTGTTCTTTTACGGACCAGCAGGTGGCAGTACCCTCTAAAACCTGTGCATATGTTGCAAGAAAGGGTGTAGAAGAAGAAATCTACCGTAGAAGAAGAACTGTTTGAAATCACACAACAAAAACAAATAGCTTTCCGCTCGCGTGCTGAACTGTTGTCTTTATTTGCGGCTTTCAATGCATGGAGTCAGCGGAGGAGAAAGCGATCACGTGACTTTTGGCGAAAAAACAAAAGAAAAGTCCGACTCCAGATCAGGAATGAAGGAGAATTTTAACATTTTGTGTCACAAAACATTCCTCCATGCGTCGCGACGCCGTTTCCACGACCACAGCGGCGCAGACAGCTGCAGAATCTGGCGTGAAGGCTGTCGGTGAGGTCCACACCCGACCTGTCAATCAATTCGGCGCGCGCGCTAGGCTTGCGGAGCTTCAAAATCTAGGAGGTGCACGACCACGCGCGAAACCAACGCGCTGGCCAAAGCGCGGGGGCGGGGACTTCGCAATTGCGTCACTTTGGCCGCGCGCCCTATGCGACGCGTCAACTATATCCTAGGCTTAAGAGTGGGGACACAGACTCTGAGACATCCATTCGTGGTGGCAAGAAATGCACCCGCCAATCTGCTGGGAAGAGACATGCTGATCCGACTGGGAGCTTCAATCCTATGCTCATCAGATGGACTCATGGTGAGGCTGCCGGACGGCACCTCACTGAAATGTGGCCAGTTCACCACTACTCACTCACAGTGTGTGATACAACCAGTACAAAATGAATACGCTGACATGTACTGGGGGCTACTTGAACCTGAAGTCATGGGCGGGGGAGGCATCTATTCTGCTTATCTTGCGTGGAAACCACAGATACAGGAACTCCAGCCGTACTCGACCCCACCAGACCCTCCACATGTCACCCTCTTTTATGACAGAAGAGGAGATGAGGTGTTTCAGGAACATTTTGCAGAGCAAATAGAGGGTAAAATTTGGCCAATCACAACAGGTAATCTTTATGTGGGAGCAGAGGGAGTAGCTGCAATTGTTAATTTAACCCCTGAACAGCAGGAGTGGTATATGATGGGCACCGAAGCTGTGCCTCATATTTCACTAGGTTTGAATCCAAAATTTCAGGCTAAAGACTTGGGACCAATGGTAAAACGGGCTTCAGAAGCCGTAGACTGGGTAAAAACACCCACACCACTTGTCTGGCATTCAAAGAGCTGCGGGTGTTATGCAATTGAGTCTATTGCACATGATGTAGCTATAATGCAACATGAAGAGCTCCCCATGGAGCACGGTCGTGAACAAACTGACCACCCGCGCGCCGGTCAGCTGATTGATAGCATGCCTGAGGCGTTGTGGTCAAAAGGCCCCACGGATGTGGGACTGATTGCCTGCCCGCCCATAACGTTTCAGGTCCAAACTACTCACCCACTGTGGATTAAACAATATCCTCACAAACAAATTGCAGAGGAGGGTATTGCAGAAACAATCCAAGGATTAAAAGAGAGTGGAGTGCTAGAACCTTCACAGTCTAATTGGAACACACCCATTTTACCTGTGCCAAAAGGGAACACAGGAAAATTCCGCATGGCACATGATTTGAGGGCAATTAATAAACTTTTAATTACCCAAACTGTACCGGTTCCAAACCCATACGTGGCGTTAAACAATTTGACACCACAACATGAATGGTTCACCTGTCTGGATTTGGCGAACGCATTTTTCTGTCTGCCACTAGCAGAGGAATGTAGAGACATTTTTTCATTTACTTTTAGGGGCGAACAGCTCCGATATAAAAGAGCGCCCCAAGGTTTTGCGCTCACCCCTGGAATCTTTAACCAAGTCTTGAAACAGGTTCTGAGTAAGGTGCCACTCCCACAGGACACAGTGCTCATTCAGTATGTTGACGATCTTTTGATCGCCAGTCATACTGTTGAGGACTCACTGGCAGCAACTCAATCAGTCCTTGAACACTTACACGCTGCTGGTTTCAAAGTCAGTAGAACTAAATTACAGGCGGTAAGACGACAGGTGTCCTTCCTGGGGAGAGTGATCTCTCAGAAGGGAGCGGGCCTTTCATCTTCACATCGTGACACAATTTTGCATCATCCAAAACCACAGACAGTGAAAGAGATGCTGTCTTTTCTCGGTCTGACAGGATATAGCAGAAATTATATCCCAGATTATGCAGGACAAACACAGATTTTGCGCGCTTTGGTTAAACAAAAAGGCATGAGAAACCCCACTGCACAGCTAGACTGGGATGAGGAAGCTGAGAGAACATTTATCAATGTGAAACAACAGATGAGCAGCGCAGCAGAGTTGGCGTTAGCAGATTATGGGCGTCCCTTCTACCTTGATGTCTCTGAAACAGACGGGGTGATAAACGGCGTCCTGTTTCAGAAACATGCAGGAGGGCGCAAAGTTTTGATGTATGTTTCTTGTTTACTCGACAACATGGAGAGGAGACATCCACCATGCACTCAGCACGCAGCAGGAGTGGCTAAGCTGGTTCAGAAAACTGCACATTTGGTAATGGGTCATTCACTGAACATTTTGACATCACACAGTGTAGTTGCATTTGTGAACTCACAGAACTTCACCATGACACCACTGAGACAGCAGAGAATCAACAAAGTCCTTGAAGCACCTAACTTGTTGTTCACACACGAGGGGATTAACATGGCAGACAGGTTGGGAGTGGCTGGTGAGCCACATGTGTGTGAAAAAAGAGTTGAGGTAGATGACAAAGTCAGGCCAGATTTACAGGCCACACCCTTAGAGGGAGGACACGTGGTGTTTTGTGATGGAAGTTGTTTTCGTGGACAGGATGGTCAGCTCAGTGCTGGTTTTGCTGTGGTGCGTCAGACAGAGCAGGGCTATGACACACTAGTGTGTGAGAAGCTGCAGGGATCACAGTCAGCTCAGAGGGCAGAGGTCAGGGCTCTGATCTCTGCATTACAGTGGGCAGAAGGTGAGACAATCACCATATACACCGATTCAGCTTATGCATGTGGAGCAGCGCACACTGAACTGGCTCAGTGGAGCAGAGGAGGCTTTCTGACAGCAAATGGTAAGCCAATCAAACATGAAGCAGACATGAGGGAGCTTGCAACAGCTTTAATGCTACCAAAGGAAGTAGCAATTGTAAAATGCAAGGGCCATGACACAGACACAGAATCCCAGACAGCCCGAGGCAACTGTCAAGCTGATTTGGAGGCAAAAAGAGCATCAGGATACATCAACTGGAGTCAGATGGTGATGGTCACACCAGAAGAAGAGAGGGACATGAGATGGGATGAGGCCTCTGTAGCTTGTTGCCAACAAGGGGCGGCCCCTGAAGAAAAAACAAGTGTGGCTGGACCATGGAGCTACAGTGAGACCAGATGGTTTGTGGATATATCCGGAAGATGGAAGATGGGTCCTTCCTTTGAGCCTGAAGAGGAGAGTTTTTGATGAAGCACACGGACTCGCACATGTCGGGGCCCACCAAATGAGAAAAAACCTTGTCAGCTGGTGGCACCCGCACTTGAATTCGTTGCTCAAAGCATTTGTGAAGGAATGCACCGTGTGTTCCTTACATAACTCAAAACCATCGATGAAACCGCGCGAACACGGCAAATTTCCGACCGAGATGACACCCGGTTATGAGATAATTATTGATTACACGGACATGATCGAGCCGGTAAAGGGATTCAGATACTTACTGGTTTGCGTTGATGCGTTCACCGGATGGCCAGAGGCGTGGCCAGCGAAAAAAGAAGACAGGAAAACGGTCATAAAATGTTTAATCAATCATTACATTCCAAGTCATGGTTTTCCTTCTAAAATCAGGTCAGATAATGGTACACATTTCAAAAATGCAGATCTGCAGATGGTTGAAAAGGCTTTAGGCCTGAAACACATATTTGGTTCGGTCTATCACCCCCAGTCACAGGGCAAGGTCGAACGTTTGAACAGAAATCTGAAAGAAAAATTGGCTAAAATCTGTGCACAGACAAAAATTAATTGGCTTGAAGCTCTGCCCATAGCCCTTATGGCGGTCAGAGCCTCTGTGAACCGGGGTACAGGTTTCACTCCTTATGAGTTAACGACGGGGAGGGCATTTCCAGGGCCACAACA
>JBBPBX010064741.1:0-20165 GCA_038048925.1 Garcialebias charrua | reverse complement strand
ATTTATTTAAAATATGTATGACGTCACCATCTGACTAAATTCATTCAACCTTTATTTAGTCAGGTTAGTCTCATTGAGCCTCGAGGACTCATTTACAAGAGAGACCTGCTGCAAACTAATGAATGATGACAACAGCAACAGTAGATGTTCCTTAAAGGGGACCACACATGCAAAATTCACTTTTTAATGTTTTTTTTACTCAACTTTGGGTATGTACTTCATAAAAAAACAGTCCTAAGGCCAAAGAAATGCACCCAGTGGTTTATTTACTCTAAGTAGATTTATTTGTCTGTGATAAAAACGGTTCGTTCCTCACTTCCTGCGGTTTGTGACGTCACAAACCGCAGCCACAACCCACCCCAACCTGAGTCCAGCCCCTCACCTAGCAACCCCTGGTTAGGCTCAACCCACTTCTGTATTAAACACATGACTGTTGTTTTTCATGATTTCATCTCATCTTTTGTTTATATGTTCTTAATTTCATGTGTACAGCACTTTGTTGCAGCTGTTTTTTTTAAATGGCTTTATAAATAAAGTATAATTGTTATTTTTATGTTTTAGTTCAATTTTTAGTGTATTTGCGATCGCTCCCAACGCGCAGCCGGCAAAAATTAAACGAGCGGACCCCCGGCGTAGGGACCGGCGGCAACGGGACACTGCTTCTGGCGCGATGGAGCGGAGCTTCAACTGTACAGCCTCGCAGCAGCCTCGCAGCAGCGAGGACCTTCTCCTTACGGATTAATTTACGGGAGACACTTGGTGAACTTTGTGTTGTCTTGACTGGAACAGCGATAACTCCCAAAATCTCCGCGTGCAACGAGCGGAGCTGGCGAACACCGGAAGAGGAACAAGCTAACATTAGCTTCGGATTCGGGTGGTCTAATGCTAAAAGGAGCAGCAAATTGCGGCGCGCTCAGACGGGTTTCGGTAAGTTATCTTAAGCTAGCACTAACAGTAAGTCAAATGAGTAATAAAAAAAGAGCTAATTTTAAAACAACAACACATTACAGATACTGGCTGTTACAGAGGGCGTAAACAGATCTTTGAAGGGCGTGGACTTCAGAACTTGTATCAGAAACCGGTCGTTCAAAACGAAAGTTAAAAATGGCAGAATTAAAAAGGGTATAATTGATTATCTAAGAATTATTTTGTGTATTAAAATGAATTAATATTGTCAAGATAGCACACAGACATAACATAAAAATTTTAAAGACCTATATGTGGTCCCCTTCAAACAATCAACAATAGACAAACATAAGAGAGAAATACAGATTTTTATTCAAACAACTTAAAACAAAGATATTGTAATGACGCCAACACTGCAGACGGAGTCCAGCCAAACGGGGTTTATTTAGAAACAGGGAAGAACTGCTATTACCGAGGCTGCAGCTCACGCCTCAAAAGAAAACGCGGTACACACGCGAGCGAACACACTGCTAACTCCTGCTAACAACAACACGCTCTCTCACTCTTCTTCTTCGTCTCTCTTTTTCCGGTCCCTCCTCCCTGCTCCTACCCCCACGACCAGTCCAACACATGAGGGCGGGGGTCAACAGAACACAGTACAACTCAACAGAACACAGAAACACTTGGACCCAAAGCAGAACCAAACACAGGGTCGTTACACTATCCCCCCACTACAGAGTCCCTCGCCCACGAGGGGACAAACAAAGTCATCAAACCGTCTTGGAACCCTCCTCGTCCGCTGTGGGCGAGCTCCCAGCGGCGCTACAGGCTCTATGGCTGGGGCATCATTTGATGTCGGTGATAAGGCTTCTGGGGAGGTTGGCGGACACACCAGAGACCCTGACCATTGGCCTTCTGGGGACTGAGGTGCAGACCTGCCTTGATAGGGGGCCAACCTGTCCCTGTGCAGAGCTACTCTTCTCCTGTTCTGGGGCATCTGCACTCTGTAGACCACCTCCCCCAGGCGCTCCAACACTCTGCAGGGACCCACCCACTGACTGTCCAGCTTCGGGCACCGTCCCTTCTTCCTACGAGGGTTGTACACCCAGACCAGCTCCCCTGGAGTGAAGTGTCGGCCCTTAGCCCTTACATCATAGTTCCGTTTCTGGCGCATGCCTGCTTGCTCCTGTTGCCTCCGGGCAAACGCATGGGCCGTCTCTAACCTGTCCTGAAGTTTCCGGGCATACTCGGGACCCGCTGGAACATCAGGTGCATCCGGCGGGCGCCCAAAGGACAGTTCGGCTGGTGTGCGCAGCTCCCTCCCCAACATGAGGAGCGATGGGGTGCATGCCGTGGAGTCCTGTACAGCTGAGCGGCATGCCATTAGCACCAGTGGCAGGTGCTCGTCCCAGTCCCGCTGATGCTCTGCTGTGAGGATGGCCAGCTGCTGTCCCAGGGTGCGGTGGAGCCTTTCCACTAGGCCGTCGCTCTGGGGATGTAATGGTGTCGTTCTTGTTTTGTGGATGCCAAGGCGGTTGCACATGACAGAAAACACCCGTGACTCAAAATTTCTCCCCTGGTCACTATGAATACTGTCTGGCACCCCAAACCTGCTAATCAGGCCCCCAACCAAAGCATCTGCCACAGTCTCTGCTTCCTGATCAGGGATGGCGTACGCCTCCGGCCATTTTGTAAAATAGTCTATAGCCGACAGGACATAACAGTTTCCCCTGTCTGAGCGTGGTAGGGGGCCCATGATGTCCACGGCCACTCGTTCCATCGGGGCTCCTACAACAAACTGTTGTAGGCGGGCGTGAGACTGACCCGTCGGCCCCTTCCGTGCCGTGCAGAGGTCACAGCAGCGGCAGAAATCCTCCACATCCCTCCTACACTGGCCCCAATAAAACCCCTGTCGGAGGCGACGGAGAGTTTTTGTGACACCAAAATGTCCAGACCCAGATGCTCCATGCACGCCCTGTAGGACTCGTCTTTCAGGCCTTTTGGGACTACAATCTGCCACCGCTCCTCACCTGTGGAGGGGTCCTTCCATGACCTCTGCAGTACTCCATCTTCCAGTCGCAGAGTCTCAAACTTGGACCCTTTAGTTGCCAGTGAGAGTCCAGCAACCTCCTCCCACGGCGGCTTCAGTTGCCTCTTCACCCACTGCAACACAGGTTGGATGTCAGGGTCTTGTTCCTGATGGTGCCTCCAGCTGTCTGTGCCAACCACCTGCAGCTCTCTGCAGATCGCCAAGTCACTCTGACCTGATCCTCGATGGTTCCGATGCAGCTGTTCCTCCTCCAACCTCTCCCTCCGGTCACAGTAACTGCACCCCTCTGCAGCGCAAGGCCGGCGGGAGAGGGCATCGGCATTGGCGTGCTTGGCTCCGGCCCGATGAATGACAGAGAAGTTGTAGGATTGCAGCTCCTCCAGCCACCGGGCCACCTGACCCTCAGGTTCTTTAAAAGACATCAGCCACTGGAGGGCCGAGTGATCAGTCCTGATCGTGAATGACAAGCCACACAGGTAGTACTTAAAATGGCGTAGAGAAAGTACCACCGCCAGCAGCTCCCGCCTTGTCACACAGTAGCGCCTCTCAGCTTTGTTAAAGGCCCTGCTGAAATACCCCACCACTCTCTCACCCTCCTTCCCCAGCTGGGACAGGACCCCCCCAACCCCCACGCCACTTGCATCCGTGTCGAGGATGAAGGGGAGGGAAGGGTCTGCAGGAGCGAGGACTGGGGACTCAGTCAGAGCTTGCCGCAGGCGGTCAAACGCTCCCTGGCACTGTTCAGTCCACACATAGTCTCTGTTCTTCTGGAGTAGTTGGAAAAGGGGGGCTGCTATACTTGCGAACCCCCGCACAAACCTCCTGTAATAAGAAGCCAGTCCCAGGAAGCTTTTAAGATCTCTCTGAGTCGTGGGGGTTGGCCACTCTGCCACCATCTTTACTTTGTCCTCCATTGTGCCGATCCCCTCTCTGCCGACTCGGTGGCCCAGAAACGACACCTCTTGTTGCATAAAGTGACACTTATCTGGGTGGAGTCTCAGGCCCGCAGCTCTAATTCTCTCCAGCACTCTACAGAGTGAGTCCAGAGCCATTGCAAAAGAGGCGCCATGGACCAGTATATCATCCAGATACACCAGACACTCCTGGCGAGGAATGTCAGCCAGCGTCTGGTCCATCAGCCTGGAAAAGGTGGCAGGTGCATTGCACAGTCCAAACGGGAGCACCTTAAACTGCCAGAGTCCCCGCCCCGTACAAAAAGCAGTCTTAGGTCTGGCACTTGTTGCTAGGGGGACCTGGTAATAACCGCTCCGAAGGTCCAGAGACGAGAACCAGTTGGAGCCGGACACCAGGTCTAGTGACTCGTCGACCCTAGGCAGTGGATATGAGTCTTTCTCAGTCACCCCGTTCAGTGGTCTGTAATCAACACACAAACGCCACTCTCCATTCTTTTTGGGCACCATGACAACAGCAGACGCCCAGGGACTGTTTGAAGGCTCGATAACATCAGCCTGCAGCATGTCTGACACTGCCCTGTCACATGCTTCCTGACGGGCCAGGGGAAGCCGGCGGGGACGACATTTTATTGGGCGTGCACCTCCCGTCAGGATGTCATGTTCCACCAAACGAGTCCGCCCCACCTGGTCTTCACTTAGGGCAAAAATGTCCTTAAAGTCCATGAGCAGCTGCAACAGTTGTTCCTGCTGCTGAGTGTCTAAACCCCTACAGTTCTCTGCCCAGATCTTCCGCACCAAGGTCACCGCAGCGTCTTCAGTCTCCTGAGGCACCCACACTGGGGGCATAGGACTCGCAGGTGCGGGGGCCATGGTGGCAGCAATCTGGCTGGGCTGAGGTGGGATGTGCTCGACAGCTGCAATCTGCGGTTCTGTGTAGCAGGCCACAGGACCCATAAGAGCGTGATCAGGAGCTGTGGGCAACAGTGGAATGAGAGGGCCCTCCTTGAAGCTCCATGTCCCCACACCCAAATCCAACTGGCACCCCGCAGCCCTTAAAAAGTCCAGCCCCAATATGCACATGTCCTGCACCTCTGCTACCCACACAGGGTGGGTGATATATCGGCCACCTACATTAAAAGTCATTGTTCCCCTCCTCTTCATAGGTGCCACGTCCCCTGTGATTGTGCGCAGCTGCACTGTGGTAGGTTGGATCAGAGTCCAGTCAAACCTCTCTAGCGTTACTGTGGAACCAGTGTCAATCAGGGCCGTGCATGGGAACCCTTCCATTGAGACGGGGACATAACAAAAGTCTCCAACACATGTGCGGCCGACCACCACAACCACGGTCGCTTGGTCGGGGGCGGAGTCAATTTCGGAGGGATTCTGGGCTCGGGCCCCCTGTTCGAGCTGTCGGCCCCCGCCCACTGGCGATGGAGGTGTGGAGGCTACGGTCGGGATCTGCGATTCCTCCCCCCCGCAGACCCCGTGTCGTTTCCCTGCGTCTTGACTGTTTTAGGACACCGCCTCAGGAGGTGTCCCGGTTGGCCACAGCCCCAACAAACGGCTGGGGGTGCGGAGGAGTCCCGCGTCGAACTGTAGCGCCACTGCTCGGATCATTTCTGTCAGCTCCGAGACCCAAGCAGGTTTCTCCTGGTTCAGCTCTGCCCCCTCCGCAGATCTGCATGCCGGTGGTTGTCCTCTCAGGTCGTTTCCCGCTGCTACTCCCAGCAAACACTCTCTCTCCACTGCTAAGTCCAATGCGTCTTGCAGGGATCGGGGGTGCATCAGCTGAACCTGCACACGCAGCTCCGGTGGTGCCAGGGCTCTGATGAACTGATCTTTTGCTAGTTCATTCTGAACCCCTGACTGCATGTGTGAATAGGCTCTGCGTGTGAGGCTCTCAATGTCATTAGCCAAAGCACGCAGGGGTTCACCCGGCAACCTGCTCCTGTTGCTGAGTTTATTTTAAAAAATGTCTGGTTGCACACATTGTCCACTTGGTTGTTCCTCCACTTGAACTTGGAAAAAGGGCCTTCTCCTACTCCGCTCCTGCTTCATGGAATATCTTACAAAAAGATCTGAAGCTCTCGACCTTGACTTCTCTAAATGGTTTTCAGAATCTGTTGGAATCCTGGCAAAAACCAATGCAGATTTGTTCCTGTCTTTGATTTTATACATATACCTTATAATGTTTTGCTAGTTTTTTGATACTTTGTTAAAGGGAGGTATATATATATATATATATATATATATATATATATATATATATATTCATTCATTCATTCATTCATTCAACCTTTATTTATACAGGCTAGCCTCGTTGAGTCACGGGGACTCATTTACAAGAGGGACCTGTCTCACTCACACCAAACAACCATCCACTCTCACACTCACACCTAGGGTCAATTTAGAGTCACCAATCAGCCTAACAAGCATGTTTTTTGGTCTGTGGGAGGAAACCGGAGTACCCGGAGGAAACCCACGCATGCACGGGGAGAACATGCAAACTCCACCCAGAAAGGCCCTGGACCGGGATTTGAACCGGCAACCTTCTCACTGAGAGGCAGCAGCTCTACCAGTTGTGCCACCGTGCTGCCCGGTACACACATATATGTATACAGTATATGTATATGTATATATGTATATGTATATATGTATATGTATATATATATATGTATATATGTATATATATGTATATATGTATATATATATATGTATATATGTATATATAATATGTATATATATATATGTATATATGTATATATAATGTGTATATATATAATGTGTATATACAGTATATATACAGTATATATATATATATAAAACCCTTATATCCACCCTTACATACATCCATGTACCAGTTAACCCAACCAACCTATATGGGTGGATGGGTTAAATGCAGAGAGCCAATTTTGCCATTGTATGGGAACATACAATGATGACAATACATAACACATTATTATGATAATGTTGCTCCCCAGACGTGAATTACCGTGTTCTCGACTATAGTGAGATTACTTAAACATATGCTGTTTCCTCTGCACTTGCAGTTTCACTTCTGTAATTATTCAAGTTCCATAACAAATTAACTGTTTAGCACCATCACCAAGTACTTTTCTTGGTCTTTTAAAACCCAAGACAACGACAATGGCATGTTTTTATGTACAAAGTTGCATTGGGTATATTTCTTTCCTATTTCAAACTATTTTTTAATAACGAGCTATTATAAGTTCGCTCCTCTTCAGAGATCTATCAAAGTTTATCTGAACTTGGCAGAACAGTACTCTCTTATTTTGCTCCTCGTTTGTGGAATAATCTTCAGACAACACTAAAGGTTAAGATGTTTGTGCCGCTGCTATTCTTAAATTGAACTCTTGGACTCTGCACTGTATTATGGTGATTCTTTATTATGGTGATTCTTGTTTGTTTAATTTGATGTATTTTGATGTCTAAAGTGAATTTCTAGCTTGTATTTTTTTAATGGTGAGCCATATTGACCAGAACTTCACTGATAAAAAGTTGTTAATCTCAAGGATTGAATACAAACTGATTATGTCACATAAAAATGTGTCATATGAGCTTGAATACATTATACAGTATTTAAAGGAAACATGATTTAGAGCATAAAGCATAAACATATTTAGCAAATAAAGTGCAAATGTTAAATCTAGGGTTCTGCTTGGTTCGTATTTTCTGCTACAGTTAAGAAGGTTCACTAGCAGAGATTAAAAAGCTACTTCAACCGTCAAACTCAGGACAACATTAGGAAAGTTTTGCATATAATGAGCCAGGTTCATAGACAAAAAATAGAGACTTTAATGTTAAGTTTAGACGCCGAAAAGGCATTTGATTCGGTGAGGTGGTCCTTTTTATATCAGGTACTTGAGAGATTTGGATTTGATAAATCTATAATAAATACTATTTCTGGGTTGTATAATAAACCAACAGCCAAAATCAAAATTAATGGAGACCTTACTGAATCATTCATTCTCGAACGAGGTACCCGCCAAGGTTGCTGCGTTTCACCACTTTTATTTGCCTTGTTTATAGAACCATTGAGCCAATGGATCAGACAGAGACAGGATATAACAGGAGTAAAGACAGCAGGAGGGGAGCAAAAATTGGCATTATTTGCTGATGACTTGTTACTTGTTATAACGCATCCTACGCAGGTTCTCCCCAAAGTAATGAAAATCCTATCAGAATATGGCTGTTTCTCAGGGTACAGGGTTAATGTGAACAAAACGCAGGTACTAACGCTGAATTATGATCCACCAGTTGAAATCAAGAACTGCTACAAATGGAAATGGGATGCAGATGGTGTTAGGTATCTGGGGGTGATGATACACCGTGACCCTACTAAAATGTTTGAGGTCAATTATGCCCCCCTGAATATAGACATAAAATCTGATATCCAAAGATGGAATGCCATACCCTTTTTTGACCTACACTCCAGGATTGAATCAGTTAAAATGAACATCCTTCCCCGACTGTTGTATCTATTTCAATCACTGCCAGTCCCCATACCCTCAAAACAATTTGTAGAATGGGATAGAATGCTGTCAAAATATATTTGGAAAGAGAAAAAAGCCAGAGTTAAATACAAAACTTTACAGTTAAAAAAAGAAAAAGGAGGTTGGGGGCTTCCCTGTTTGAGAGAATATTTTTGTGCAGCTCAGTTAAGACCTTTGATATGTTTGTGCTGTCCGGATTACACTGCAGGATGGAAAGATGTTGAAGGGGACACAATTAAAACAATACCGATTAAAGCCATAATAGCCGACACAAAATTGCAAACCAAAATCAATTTGGCAGATGAACCAATATCGCAAGTAATGATATCGGCTTGGAACGAAGCAATTAAAATATGTGGACTAGAAAATGCCTCTAAAATTCTGCGATGGTGCGCCTATGACTCAGATTTCATTCCAAATCAACATGATGGTAGATTTAAGAGGTGGATTTCAAAAGGCCTAACTAGTTATCATTCTTTTGTCCACAAGGGGGCGTTCCAAAGCTTTGAATCCTTGAAAACAAAATACAACTTATGCACAGATGACTTTTTTAGATATCTACAGGTGAGAAATTATTTTTACCAAGACCTACAAATACATTTACAAAATTTGGGATTTGTGGAAACATTTATATCATTATCTAAATCAAAGACGGGCAAAATTATTTCCAGGATATATAACGCCATCCTGCAGTGTAAGAAAGACAGCACTGTTTATGTTAAAGTGAAATGGGAAAAAGAAGGTAACCTGACGATTCCAGAGGAAGATTGGGACCACATTTGTAAGATACCATGGACAACAACAAGATCAAAGGTTTGGCGTGAATTTTGCTGGAAAAACATTTTAAGATTTTTCATAACCCCAGAGCAGAAACGATATCAAGGAAAAGGTAGTGCATGCTGGAGATGTGGCAGGGATGGTGCCAATCATTTCCATATTTTCTGGGGCTGCCAAACCATTCAACAATATTGGTCTCAAATACATGAGCATCTACAGAACATTTTCACATTCGATTTTCCTTTAACCTTTGAATGCATATTTCTATGTAACATACCGGTCGATAAACTGAACTATAATGATCAAAAACTTCTGTACATTTTGCTGGCGGGGAGCAAAAAGGCCCTCACAAGAAAATGGCTTAAACAGGAACCCCCAACAACTGAAGACTGGATTAATGTAGTGAAAGAGATTTATGTATTGGAGAAACTGTCTTTTTCCATTAATGTTCAGATGGTCACATTCTATAAGATATGGTCAAAATGGACAGAATATGTTAAACCTGTTATGTCTGACTTTGTGTAAACCTTGCTGCCATTCAGGTTGATATCTGGATTTGATATGTAATGTCAATGATTGTTAATATTCAGGCTACCCCGCCACTCACATGTAAGTTCTGGTTGGTTTTTGCTTAGGTTTTTATTTTGTTTTATTTTATTATTATTTTTTTTGTTTATTTTCATTTTATTATTATTATTTTTTATTTCTCTAGCTGCTGTTCGGTTTGTTAAAAAGGAAAAATGAGGAAACTGAGAATGTAAAAAGAGAAAGAAATCAATATACTGTAACTATAATTGTAATGTAACTGGCTTTCTCAATAAAAAAATAAAAATAAAAAAAAGAAATGACAGGTTTCACTATTGTTGTTTAAATAAAATGTAAATCTTAGATTTTGCAGATAAAAAAGCCAATTGTTGGTGGATTGACATTTAACTTAAACCAAAGAGGTAGTTCTTCAGCTTCCTTTTTTTTAGTTCTTTTTTCCATTGTGATTCCAAACAAAGTATTTTCTGTTTTCGTGCGTGTCTTGTGAATTTATCAAATGTTAAGAGGAAGAGGAAACATTTGTTTGCTCTTTATAAACTGTTTAGTTCAGTCTAGTCTTTAGCAGTTTTTATCTGCAACTCTTCATGATGGACGTAGACGATGGTTCTTCAGGGATTTATGAAAATACTCAACATAAAAAAGGTAAAAACTCCTGGTTAACATTTTATGATGAGACAGATTTAAATTGGATTTCAGCCAACAGTTATTTAGGAATTAACTTGTTGAAGGCAAACATTTGTTTTGATCAGTCAAAATGGGTTTAATTTTGTGTTTGTCGTGGATTTAACTCAACAAGTAGAAATAAATTGGGTTTTTACAGATTAATTTTTTTTTTTTTTTCAGAGACAAAACAGAAGCCAAACATTAACTCTGCAGTAAAATCTACAGAACCTGCTGACAAGAATTCACCAAGTAAGTCCTCTGGCTTGTTTCTGTTTGTATGTAGAGGTTCTAAATGTAGTCCTCTGGACAGATTCTTCTTTGTATCAAAAAGACTTCTTCAGTCTGAGGAGCTGTGACAAACTCAGTCATCTTTTCTCCTTGATAGAGAGGAACGATGGTTTGAGAGAGGAGTAAAGGAGGCCATCTTTGTGAAAAGACACTGTCCATCATTAAACAGAAGTGGAGGCCTCCGTGTTCAACTGTCCCCCCTCTTACAATGCTGTTATTGCTAGTATCTTACCATCCACATATAATTTGATAATGTTCTTAAAGAAACAATTCTTGAATAATGTTCATAATGTGTTAATGCTACATGCTTGTCTCAGACTACTTCTTGTTCTGCCATTAACTCTAAAATAGTTGTTGAATAGTTTAAATACTGTATGGATGTAAAACTAGATGTTGAACAACCCATTAAAATACACCAGAATGCAGGAAATGGCATCTATTTTATTCCAGATTTTCTGGGGAAGGACCCCCCGCCCCCACCACCACCACCAGTGACACCCCCACATTACAAATACTTCTGACACCAATGGCTTTCAAGCCAAGAGCCATTGTTAGCATTGGGGTTATGCTAAAACTAAAGCGCATGTTTTAGAATTGCCCCTGATGTAAGGTTATAATTACATGATTTCAATAACAATTGGTTGTGATCTAAAGTGGGCCACTCTGAGGCTGAAAGTCCAGGGCTGAAAATGAGTCCCACTCCGGCCCTGTGTGTCACTGTCATTTCTTGTTGTGTGAAATGTGTAGACTGTAGCTTGCTGATGCTAACTGGTTAGCTGCTTAGGTAGACATATTTTGTTAACAGCGGAAAATGTCACTGTCCACACAGCAGGCAGGGGGCACCATTTAGCAGCAACCCGATGGCCTGCACGCAACCAAGCCGGGGTGGGGTGGTGGGGTGGCGTTGGGGTTGCTCGCCCAGGGTGCCAAATAGGCTAGGGCCGCCACTGACTGCAACTAGTCGATTCAAAATGTAAAAACTTGCAAGATGTCCTGGAACCGACCAGTCGAGTCTGTTCACCCCCTAGTGTGAGCAGACTCCACAGAAAGCCTCAACACATGCTCACATCTTCACTATTGTTACTGTGAAACAGAAAGATTGTTCTCAACACGTGTTTAATTTATTTACAAAGGTTTAAAAATAAAGAACAGTTTCTCTGTAAGTATAATATTATTACTAATGACTGTGTTGTTGTTTCCAATCAGATGGTGAAGCAGCAGCTCACTCTCACTTCCACACTTTCCGTGTGTTGATGTTGTGTTTGGGAATATTTTGTGTCCTCCTGGTGGCCATAATCATCATCGTCAGTCAGAGTGAGATCTTTTTCTACAAACTCAACGTTAAGAAGTTCTTTTAGGACAACTCAATGAGTGTGAGACGTTCTATCTCTAAGAATCTTATATCAGTTTGTTGCATCAGTTTTCAGCACCACTACAAGTCATTCTTGTAGCTGAACAGAAGTTCATCAGTCTTTATCAGAGACGACTAGTTCATCAGATGAGACAAAGACAGTCAGGAGAAGACAAGAGACATTTGTAGAGGATGTTTCTGCAGTGAAACTAAACCGGTGTTTGTGTTCTTCCATCCACAGACAGTGTGGAAATGAAGGAACAGGAAGCAGACCTCAGAGAGCAGAAGGAGAACATGAGACACTTGAAGAATCAAACTGACATGTTGGTTTTGGAAAACAAACTCTTGAAGAATCAAACTGAGCAGCTGCGCAGAGAAAGAGACAACCTCAACCACACGCTGGACACCATCCTGACCTTTGATTTGTCTCCTGTGAAGGACTTCTGTTCCAACAAAAGTGAGTTCTGCACTATGAGGACTTTAACACTTAGCTCTTGGCCTTGACCTCTTTAAATGGCTTTAGGAATCTGTTGGAATCCTGGCACAAACCAATGCAGACATGTTCCTGTTTTTGATTTTCTACATATACCTTATACTGTAATCTGTCTGTTTTGCTACTTTGATATCTTGGTTTTAATTTGTTTAAAAAAAAAATCTGTATTTCTCTCTTATGATTGTCTATTGCTGATTGTTTAAGGAAATTCTACAGTTGCTGTTGTCATATTCTTTAGTTTGTAGACAGGTGTCTCTTGTAAATGAGTTCTTGAGGCTCAATGAGATATGCCTGCCTCAATAAAGGTTGAATGAATAACAACTGAAGTTTATCAAGTTACAACAGATGGCTTGTGGTAGTGTGTACTCTTTAATAAGTATTGATAGTTTATCTAATATTCCTAGAGTCAAACAATTAATGATCTCATTAGTTACCAGGTGTGTAACAGTACATGTATTTGTATGATAGTTGAGTACAGATGTTTTGGAGGAGTACAATGAACTGAAAATGAAAACATCAGTACCTGTGTTTTACACTTCTCTATCTTTGGCCTTGAACAATCGTCTCTCCACCGCCTGCAGTTAAATAACTTATGACTCCAACAGAACCTGCATGGTCGGCTGTCTTCAGGTCCAGGACTCTATGGCGAATGAAATTTGCCTGAGTGAATAAAAGTGAACGTTCAGAAGTTAAGAAACCTGACTGTTTAACTCAGATCAGTTGTGTGGAAAAGAACTCTGAGGTGCAGCGAGCGAGACAAGTGCAGGTATGGCAAGCAGTTGTATGAAAGCAACACTTTATAATAGTGGCTTGCCACAGTAGTGTTAGAGTTTTGATTTTTTTTTTACCCTGATGCATGCTCAATAATCCAGGTAGAAAAATCTAAAAAAGCTACTTCTGGTCCTCTGGACATCCACAGAGCAACTGTGTCAACTCTTGAAACTGTGCCTGCAGTCAACCTACTTCACATATGGGGAGCAATATTATAGGCAGAAACATGGGTGTGCTATGGGGTCTCCAGTTTCTCCTATTGTTGCCAACCTGTACATGGAGGAGGTAGAAAAGAGAGCCTTGACATCCTTTTCAGGGAGACCACCAAGTCATTGGTTCAGGTATGTTGATGACACCTGGGTTAAAATTAAATCTCAGGAAGTCCAACATTTCACTGATCACATCAACTCTGTGGATAAATATATCAAGTTCACACGAGAAGATGTAAAAAATGGCAGGTTGGCTTTCTTGGACTGTGAGGTCTCAGTTTCTGATAGAGGAAATTTGCAAACTGAGGTGTACCGCAAACCCACCACACAGACCAGTATTTACAGTTTGACTCCCATCACCCTCTGGAGCACAAGTTAGGAGTCATCAGGACTCTGTATCACAGAGCAGACAGCGTCCCCACTAACTCAGCAGCCAGACAGAAGGAGAAATCACACACAAAACAGGCTCTAGAGAAATGTGGATATCCTAACTGGGCCTTCCTGAAAGCAGAGAAGAAACCCAAACAGGACTCCAGCCAGCCATCAGGTGAAAAGAAGGAACCCAGACCCAGACCAGTGGTCATTCCGTATGTTGCGGGAGTTTCAGAGACATTGAGACGTTTATTTTCTAAACACAACGTCCCAGTGGCTTTTAAACCCCAAAATACATTACGGCAAAGACTGGTTCATCCCAAAGATCCAGTCCCCCGGCACAAACAGAGTAATATTGTGTATGCTGTTCAGTGTCAGGAGGGCTGTGATCAGTCTTATATCGGGGAAACTAAACAGCCACTGGCCAAAAGGATGGCCCAGCACAGAAGATCAACATCATCAGGTCAGGACTCTGCAGTCTACACTCATCTCCAGGCCAGCGGTCACTCTTTCAAGGATGAAGATGTTCACATCCTTGATAGAGAGGAACGATGGTTTGAGAGAGGAGTAAAGGAGGCCATCTTTGTGAAAAGAAACCGTCCATCATTAAACCGGGGTGGAGGCCTCGGGTTCAACTGTCCCCCTCTTACAATGCTATGATTGCTAGTATCACTCAGCTCTCTGTGAATGGCAAACAACCATCAGGGTGCTAATGATCCATCGTTAGGCTGATGGTCCTCCTTGATCATGTGAGCAGCTGGTTTCAGGCTGTCTTCAGCCAACTGGTTGATCCACTGAGAGAAGGTGCTAGTTATAAGACTGAGCTGAATACAGCAACTCAGACTGAGGAGGTCTTTCGGACGAATGACGAAACATTTCTACATTTTTTTGCTTTGTTTGTTTTTGTTTTTTGGATGTCCAGAGGACCAGACTTAGCTGTTTTAGATCAGTACCTGTGTTTTACAGTTCTCTATCTTTGGCCTTGAACAATCGTCTTTCCAACGCCTGTAGTTATAAAACTTATGACTCCAACAGAACCTGCATGGTCGGCTGTCTTCAGGTCCAGGCCTCTATGGAGAATGGAATTTGCCTGAGTGAATAAAAGTGAACGTTCAGAAGTTAAGAAACCTGACTGTTTAACTCAGATCAGTTGTGTGGAAAAGAACTCTGAGGTGCAGTGAGAGAGACAAGTGCAGGTATGGCAAGCAATTGTATGAAAGCAACACTTTATAACAATGGCTTGCCACACTAGTGTTAGTTTTTTTTCCCCCAAGATGGCACATATTACTGTATATTCCGGTCTATAAGTTGCACCTTTTTGCATGCCCTGCCACTTATAAAGAGGTGAGACTTGTTTATGGATTTTTTGCCATATTTTTAGACACATTTTTGGCTCAGATACGACAGTTTTTCATTTTGGCAAAAAATTGTGCAGTAAATAGCTCATAAACCACACGGCAGATTTTCTTTAAACTTACAGAAAGTAATTACTTGGTGGTCATTTACAAACTGTTAGCTGTTGGAGTTGTTTGAGCTAAAATTAGATTTATTTATAATTTATTTTCGCAGTGCGCGCGACCGTTTGGAAGACGTCAAAGCGAAACAATTTAAATCCAGCAGATTTGACCATTACGTGAATTTATTAAGGAACGGTTAAGCTAAGACACATCTTTGCTATAATTTTCAGCAGACAAATAATTGTTTTTACCGTGTTAATCTTGTTAAAAGTCCTTCCGTGCATGCTTCTGTGGCCGCCATTTTCAGCAGGGCAAATGACTCGCTGACGCGTCGTGTAGCGGTGACACATAATAGATGAAACTTATAGAGAGGTGCGACTTGTTTATGGATTTTTCCAATTTATTGCCAATAATTGGACAAAGCAACTTAAAGAAAGGTGCGACTTATCAGGCAGAAAATACTGTAGGTATATCGTCCATCAATGGGCAGCACAATGGCGTGGTTGGTAGAACTGCTGCCTCTCGAGCAGGTCGCCCCGGTTCAAATCCCGGCCTGGGGGCCTTTCTGAGTGGAGTGTGCATGTTCTCTCTGAGCATGCGTGTGTTTTCTCCAGATACTCCAGTTTCCTCCCACAGACCAAAAACATGCACGCTAGACTGATTGGTAACTCTAAATTGTCCCTAGGTGAGAGAGTGAATGGTTGTTTGTCTCGTTTGTTTCTGTGTCCCTGTGATGGACTGGAGGCCTCTCCAGATGTCCTCCACCTCTCACACAGTAACAGCTGGACATGGGCACCAGTGACCCCCTGTGGCCCAAAAAAGGAAGAAGACAAGCGGGTAAAGATGATGGATGGATGAATGGATCGTCCATCCACCTGTC
Source organism: Garcialebias charrua (assembly GCA_038048925.1). Classification (NCBI taxonomy): domain Eukaryota; kingdom Metazoa; phylum Chordata; class Actinopteri; order Cyprinodontiformes; family Rivulidae; genus Garcialebias; species Garcialebias charrua. The sequence continues at coordinate 3,974 of JBBPBX010064741.1, read as the reverse complement.
TGTCTTTCTGTGGACAGTTTCTGACTCTAAACTGATGATCCTTTAACAGAGATGCTAACCTCCACAGTTGCACACCGCAGTGTGTGTGTGTGTGTGTGTCTGTGTGTGTGTGTGTGTGTGTGTGTGTGTGTGTGCGCGCGTGTGTGTGTGTGTGTTTTGTTGGTGAAATTTTGTTAGTTTGTAGGTGTGGTTGTTTGAAAAGTCAGTTGTATTAAATGGCAAAGAAATAGCAATGGGATCTTTCTGTGTCAGCAGGACTAGAATGTATTAAGGACTTTGTATTTGCAGAAAGTGTGAGGCTGACACTGTGCTTATAGTTGTGCAAGTCTGTACTGTCACCCCTGCTTTTTATTCTATACACCAACATGTGTCGGAGCAGACATGAGAGCAGGTACATTATAAAGTATGCAGATGATTCTGTTATTGTCAGTCTGCTTAAAGGAAATGAAAGTAGCCATGGGCAGGTGACTGATGATTTTGTTCAATGGTGCGAGGACTCTTTCCTCAAACTAAACACAGATAAGACAAAAGACATGATCATTGATTTTAGGAAGAAACCTCACCAGCACGGAGTCACTTTAATTAAAGGTCAAGCAATTGAGACAGTGCAGTCTTACAAATATCTCGGGACAATCATAGACGATAAATTAAACTTTGAAACCAATTTTGACAAGGTGTGCAAAAAGGCCCACCAGCGCCTTTATTGTCTAAGGAAACTCAACCATTTTAATATTGACCGAACCATAATGACCATGTTTTACCGTGCTTTTATTGAATCTGTTTTATCCTTTTCTTTGGTGTCATGGTTTGGTCACACTACACTGAGAGGAAAGAATTCCCTTCAGCAGATTGTTAAGCTGTCATCTAAACTGACCGGAGGAACCCTAACCTCAGTAACATCCATGTACGTTAGTCAGGTACAGAGGATAGCTTCTTCTGTTTTAAAAGATGTCCTTCATCCCCTGTATGGAGAGTTTCAGCTTCTTCCCTCTGGTCGGAGGTTTTTAGTCCCTAAATGTAGGACAACACGTTTTAAAAATAGCTTTGTTCCCACTGCTGTTACTGAAATGAACAAACTGAAATAACGTTGAAGCTTTTAGTGGTTAAATGTTTTTATTTTTCATTTTACATATGATTTGGGGAGCCTTAACACTGTTATGTGCAACATTATCTGTTTATGGTTTCTTTTAAGTGTTTTTACTAAATGTTTTTACTGTTTTTATTTGTGTGTGCGCATGGATGGATGTATGCTTTGTACCACTGCAAACCACATTTACCCTTGGGTATAAATAAAGTAACCTGACCTGACCTGACCTGTGTTGGTATTTTACTACTTCAGTTTAAAGTTTTGTAAAGTCTTTATTTATTGTGCAAGTAATTGTAAAAAAAATGAAAACAGTAGCTGAGACAGATTAATAACACATTAAAATCAAATTGCAATTAAATGAATGACGAACAGTTTTTCAGTGATTACATAAATCTCTAGAAAATTTTATACATAATTTTGTTTTCTTCTTCCAGAAAATGTGGCTCTGCATGGGAAAGCAACTCAGTCATCAGACTACAGTGAGAACTCCGTTGTTCCCTACAATGCTATTGATGGAAACAGAGATCCTGTCTTTGACCATGGATCATGTACCCACACTGAAGGACAACTCAACCCCTGGTGGAGAGTGGATCTACTTGACAGTTATATAATAGACCACATTACCATTACCAATAGAGGAGACTGTTGTACAGAGCGGATCAATGGAGCAGAGATTCACATTGGCAACTCTTTAGAAGACAATGGCAATGCAAACCCGCAGTAAGTGAAGCTTATTAATTACACAGTGTGATATAAGTAGATATATTGTACATCTACAGCTGATTATCGATGAGTCGGCCACATTCAAGATGGGTTCCAAAGCAACATTACAAAAACACAAAAATGGGCATAAATCAGTCAGGTTTACATTTACAGATACTGACTTAAAGTGGGGTTGTGGTAACTGAGACCAACCAAATATTAGTCTGTTAGCAAAATATACCCAATTCAAGTTGGCCACCACAGCTAATCTACATTTCCTAACACAAGAATGGCTCTAACTTAAACATTAAGCTAAAATTTGGAGCAGTAGAAGCTGTGAGTCATTTATAACACCTACTCATGACGAGGAATATAGCATGAGCATGCAATTATTTTCAAGGCTGCAACTGTATCATTTCCCAACATAAAATATATTTTAGTCTAAAACTATACGATATAAGGCAGCAGGTAATATGCAGTTCTACAAAGAACGATGGGATTTTATCATTAAAAAAATTCTGGACATTCTCTCGTGGGAATTAAACAGGTTTTAAGCAATTGGTAGGTTTTTAAAAATAATACCCACAATGTTACATTTGCTGTGATGGACTTGCAACTCGTCCAGGGTGTACCTGGCCCTAGCACAGTGATAGCCGGACAGGGTCTCCGGCGACCCCCATGACCCAAAATGGAAGAAGCGTGTAAAGATAATGGATGGATGAATGTTACATTTGATTTAAATAATCACATTGTCAAATATAGTCATGTATATATGTTTTTGTTGTTGTTTACTACTTAGAAATTCATCATCAAACTTCTTCCATTATAGGGTTGCAACAATTTCTTCAATCCCTGCCGGAGACTCTTTTACTATAGAGTTTTGTGGTCGTGTGGAGGGACGTTTTGTGGTTGTTCGTTTACCAGGTTCAGAAAGGATTCTTACACTCTGTGAAGTGGAGGTCTATGGTTGCCCTGCCCCAACTGGTGAGACCCACTTTTATTAATTCCAATGCATTCTGTAGCTACACCCTTCTTCTTTCATCTGTTCCCTTTTCCGGTGCCTCAAGATTCAAGATTCAAGTTCCTTTATTATCCCCGAAGGGCAATTAGATTTGCAGTCAATAGGTGTGCACAGTTTCATACATACATATGCACTTACACACACATACACATATAAACACAAGACAATAAAAGATTAAAATAACAGTGTTAAAATTAGTGTGCATTAAGAAACCTGATTGCTACTGGGATAAATGAGTTTTTAAATCTGTTCGTTCTACATCTGGGTTGTAGAAACCTGCGTCCAGATGGAAGCAACCTGAACTCGTCATGGAGTGGGTGATCAGGGTTTGCCAGAATCTGCCTGGCCTTGTTCACTGACCTCACCTTGTGTAGGTCTGCAAGGTTCTTTAGGTCTATGCCAGCAGTTTTGCTGCACATCCTGACAATCCCCGAGAGTTTGCTCTTGTTCTTACAGGTCAGAAGTCCAAACCAACAGATGAAGGAAAAGGTTAAAATAGACTCAATAAAACATGAATAAAACATTCTCATAAAAGTTGAATCAACATTAAAACCACAAAGCTTCCGATAAAAATACATCCTCTGGTGGGCCTTTTTGCAAAGTGCATTCACGTGAAGGTCAAAGGTCAATTTATCATCGAAAACAGTTCCCAGGTATTTATACTGTTGCACTACCTCCACAGCTTCACCGTCAATGACCACGGGAGCTGTTACTGAAGAATTTTTCCTGAAATCGATTATCATCTCCTTTGTTTTAGAAACATTTAGTTTTAAAAAGGAAGACTCACACCATTCTGTGAAGTCCCCAATCACAGGCCCGGGGTCTGGGTCATCACTGCTCAGAAGGGACAGGATGACAGAGTCATCGGCAAATTTTACAATGTGACGCTGAGGGAAATGGCTGCGACAGTCGTTTGTGTACAAAATAAATAAAAGAGGCGAAAGAACACAGCCCTGAGGGGAACCAGTAGAGGACAGAAGGACATCAGAGAGGACTCCATTAACTCCATTAACATTAACAACGACTCTCTCCTCCATATCACGCTGGCCTCTGCATCCTCTGTCCTCACTCCAGCTACGTCCATGTCCTCTCTGCATTAATTCATTCAACCTATATCCGAGCCTCGGATTCAGGAGGCTCCCTGGGCTGCCACCTTACCGTGGT